>CAUYON010055634.1:0-46807 GCA_963573935.1 Arctocebus calabarensis
GGTTTGCCTGTACCCTTCTAAGATGCACCATAGGTGTGGCCCCACCAATTACCCTCCCTCCACCCCAACCTCACCCCTCGCCTCCCCTCCCTTGCCCCTTTCCCCATATTCTTGTGCTATAGTTGGGTTATAGCCTTCGTATGAAAGCTATAAATTAGCTTCATAGTAGGGCTGAGTACATTGGATACTTTTTCTTCCATTCTTGAGATACTTTGCTAAGAAGAATATGTTCCAGCTCCACCCATGTAAACATAAAAGAGGTAAAGTCTCCATCTTTCTTTAAGGCTGCATAATATTCCATGGTATACATGTACCATAATTTATTAATTCATTTGTGGGTCGATGGGCACTTGGGCTTCTTCCATGACTTAGCAATTATGAATTGGGCTGCAATAAACATTCTGGTACAGATATCTTTGTTATAATGTGATTTTTGGTCTTCTGGGTATATACCTAGTAAAGGAATGATAGGATCGAATACATCACTGATCTTTTAAAGCAGGGGTGAGATGTCCAACCTGTGGCCCGCAGGCTACATGCAGATTATTTGAGGACTGTTTTGCTCATCTGTGATGTCCAATATTGCAAAAAGTATGCATGGATCTTTTTTTCTTGCTCATCAGCTTTCATTGGTGCCTATGTACTTAGTGCGGCCCAAGACTATTCTTACCCTTATCCTTCCAGTGTGTGACACAAAAGAAAAAAGGTCGGACACAAAAGTGACATTCCTACTATGGAATGAATAAATTATTAAATGAATAATTCCTGTAGGCTGAATTTGGTGAGATTTCAGAGAAGATAAATGTGTAATTAAAAGAGGACAAGGTTTGTACCTAAAGTCCTTTGAATAACAGAATAGTGAAACTCATCGAGTTAAAATCCCCATGGACCAGGAGAGAGTATGTGCTTTGGTTGATCATTATAGGGAACCTCACCTAAAGCTCAGCCAGAATCTGGTAGAAAAGCCAAGGTAAAATCAGGAAGAAGTAACAACCAGGTGCAGACACAGGAAAGTCTCAGTTATTTGGCGAGTATCTGCCAAGGGCCAGGTGCCACACAAACATCAGTCTCATTCAATTCCCCCATTGTAAAATCTTAAGTGAAATGCTGCAGACTTTTTTTTTTTTTTAACAGATGAGAAAACAGCACATCAGAAAAGTAACTTGGCTCATGAGTTCTGCTTCTGAGATACAGAAGGACCAAAGTGGCAACAGTTTACTGGACAGAACACTGGAAAGGAAAGTGCTCTGGAGATTAGAAGGTCCCTTGTATATTTGAGTTTTAATTTTCTTAATTTTTCATTTCACCCATTGGTCATTCAAGAGCATGTTGTTTAATTTCCATGCATTTATATAGTTTCCAATGTTCCTTTTGCTACTGACTTCTAGTTTTATTCTGTTACATACAGAAAAGATACTCAATATGTTTTGTCTTTTTTGAATTTGTTGAGACTTGTTTTTTGGCCTATCATATGGTCTGTTCTTGGAGAATGTGCCATATACTGATGACAAGAATGTGCATTCTGTAGCACTTGGATGAAATGTTCTGTAAATATTTGTTAGATCAATTTACTCTACAGCTTAACTTTGAGGTTTCTTTGTTGATTTCTGCCTAAATTATCCGACCCATTGCCAAAAATGAAGTGTTAAAGTCCTCTATATTATTGTATTGTAATCTATCCTGTTGGATATATTAATACTTGCTTTATATATTTGGGTCCTCTGGTCTTGGCTACCTATATTTTTTATATTATCTTGTTGAATCGACCTCTATATCATTATATAATGATGTTGTTCCTTTTTACATTTTTGACTGAAAGTCTATTTTATCTGATATAAACACAGCTATTCCTGTTCTTTTTCAGTTTTCATTTGCATTGAATACTTTTTTCATTTCTTTGCTTCTAGTCTAGGTGAGGTGAGTTTGTTGCAGGCAGCATATATTTGGGTCTATTCTTTTTAAATCCATTAAGCTAATTCATGTCTTTTAATTGGAGAATCTAGTTCATTTACATCCAATATTATTGGCAGACAATAAAATTCTGTTACATTATATATTTCATTCCATTACATCAAATGAACTATTAGCATCCGAAAGTCCAAATTGATCCACTGGGATAAGGTCATCCTTTTCAATAAATGGTGCTCGGAAAACTGGATATCCCTACGCAGAAGAATGAAACTAGACCACTATCTCTTACCATATACAAAAACTAACTCAAAATGAATTAAAGACTTCAACGTAAGGCCTGCACAAAAACTAGAAGAAAACCACATAAGGAAAATGCTTCAGGACATTGGTCTAGGTAGAAATTTTATTGCTAAGACTTTGAACACATAGACAATGAAAACAAAATCAGACAAATTGGATCATAGTAAATTAAAAGCTTCTGCACAATGAAGAAAACTATCAAAAGATTGAAGAGAAAACCTGTAAAATGGGGGGAAATACCCTGCAAAGGACTAATATCCAGAATACACGAGGAACTCAAATAACTGAACAGAAAGAAAACCCACATAATCTCATTAAAAAGTGAGAAAAGGATCTGAATAGATATTTCTCAAAAGATAATGTACAATGGCCAACAGATATATGAAAAAATGCACCTGTCATTAATCAAAGAAATGCAAATCAAAACAAGCATGAGGTGTCATCTCACCCCAGTTAGAATGGCTTTCATCAAAAAGACAAAAAATAGCCAGGCATGGCGGCTCACACCTGTAATCCTAGCACTCAGGGAAGCCAAGGTGGGTGAATTGCTTGAGCTCACGAGTTTGAGACCAGCCCGAGCAAAAGTGAGAAGCCGTCTCTACTAAAAATAGAAAAACTAAGGCAAGAGGATGGCTTGAGCCTATGTGTTGGAGGTTGCTGTGAGCTATGATGATGCCATGGCACTTTACCCAGGGCAATAGCTTGAGACTCTTTCTCAAAAAAAAAAAAAAGACAATATAATAAATGCTGGCAAGGATAGCTCATATGGGGATGCAAAATGGTGCAATCAGGTTGGGAAACAGTTTAGCAATTTCTAAAAGCTATATATACATCTATCATTATTGTCCATCCATTCCTATTCTAAGTATTTACCCCAAAGAAAAGGAAATATATATCTATTCAAGAATTGTATATGAATATCAATACAATACAGGTTGACTATCCCTCATCTAAAATGCTTGGGACTGAAAATGTTTCAGATTTCATATTCTTTTCGATTTTAGAATATTTGCACATACCTAACAACGTATCTTGGGGTCTGTGTTTAAGTCTAAACACAAAATGTACTCATGTCTTATTTATACTTTATATACATGGCCTGAAGCTAATGTTATGCAATATTTTTAATGATCTTGGACGTGAAAAAAAAGTTGTAACTGTGGCCCATCACATGAGGTCAGGTGTGGAGTCTTCATTTGTGGCATCATGTTAGTGCTCAGAAAGTTCTGGATTTGGAGCATCTCAGAGATCAGATTTTCAGATTGGGAATGCTCAGCCTGTAGTACTTTTATTTGCTGGAAACAACACCACAAGCAAATGGATGGGCAAATTGGGGTATATCTAGATCAGTGATTTTCAACTGGTGTGTCATAAAAATTTTTAAAGATCATTAATTATTTTTGAAAGAAGTTCAAAGCACAGTTAGTATGTTTTTTTGTCTTTTTTTTTTTTTTTAATAAAGAAGAGAAGTTTATTTCTTACATTTGTGGAGGCTGGGAGGTCCCAGAGTAAGACAGTAACTTTTTTTTTTCATTCATTCATTTATTTGTTCATTGAACATCTCATGTGTTCTATTAAACACCACGGGGGATACAAAAATGAAACAGGAATTTTTGTCTTCCAAGTTTCTCTAGCAGGAATCCTACCATCTTTTCTTTTCTTTTTTTTTTTTATTGTTTGGGATTGAGGGGACGAAGAATTTGGTTACAGCATTTGCATGTTAAATCAAGTCCCTCTTATATTTGTGTCCCGCCCTCATGAAGTTTTTTGATCAACATAATTTAAGTGAGTCACAACATATAACTATAGGTTCAAGTGTGCCATGAGATAAGCAGTTCAAAAACACTGATCTAGACAATGGACAATTACTCAGAAATGTAAATAAATGAACAGTTGATATATGCAACATTACTGAACCTCAAAATAATAATAAATACAAGAAGCCATGTAAGAGTACAGCCTCTAGAGCACGTTGGTGGTACAGTGGAGAGCACAGCTGCCTTCCAAGAGTACAGCCTCTATGATATGATTCCATTTATAAAAATATTCTAGGCAATCTACACTAATATATAGAAACCGAGAGCAGATCAGTGGTGGCCTGGGGAGGGGGGCTGGAGGTGGATTACAAGGTTCACACGGAAACTTCTGGAGGTGATGGATGTGTTCATTATCTTGACTGTGGCTATGGTTTCGTGGGTAAATACATATGATAAAACTGATCAAATTATGCAATTTAAATACAGGCAGGTCATTGTATTTCAAACATATCTCATTAAAGCTGTTAAAAAAAAATAGAAATTTGCCCGAGATAGGCAGCCAGTAGTAGAACTAGGACTCAACCTGGGTCTGTCTGACGTCCACACCTGAGCTCTTCATCCCACCGCACATGGCTGCGACAGCACAAGTACAAGGCCGCCTTCCTGGCCCAGACGCGCCGCCCAGGGCAGTGCTGCCCTCCGCTCACCACTTACATCCCGGACTAGCCCTCTTACCTCTCCCTCTCTCCCAGGCAGCCGCAGAGTCCTGGACTCCCACCTTTCCTGGGGGCCCCACTTCTGTTGCTTCAAGGACACCAACTTCCCCCTACTCTGCACAGGTGGAAAACAGCAGGGGGAGAGGTGAGGACTTGCCAGGGCTGTTGTGCAGGCCGGGTAATTCGGGGTGAGAGGTGTTGGTGGAGAAAGCTGATGCAAGGTGCAGGGGTGTGTCAGAGCCTGAGGCTCCCGCCTGGGGAGGGTGCAGGACTGGGGGCCCACAGGGCAGCGCTGATGAGGACAGGAAGGCAGCTCCTGCCGTAGGAGGACAACGATCAGGACCCACGGGCCCAACCTCGGCCTGGTCTCCACCCCTCCCCACCTCCACGCTCCTACTGACCAACAGGTGAAGCCTATTGACAGAAAGCGCAGCCTGGGAATCCTGACTCTAGCTGCTCTGGCACTTCTGTGACAAAGAACGTTTTACATTAGGATGTTCTATTTTCTTCATCTTCCACCATGGCCAGTAATACCCCTTAAAGGGGAAGATATGTCCCTTTTCTTCTATCCTATTTTCTATCATGCAAGTTTGGGTCATGGCAATGTGCTAAGGAATAGTTATTTTATAGCAAACTATGTTTTGCAGCTTAATTATATAGACAGGAGAAGCTCAACGATTCCACACATACTATAGACTAAAGGTCAAAGACAGGGACCAATTTGGACTTTCTGACTCTAACGGTCCATTTGATGTAATGGAATAGAATGCGTGATGTACCCGAAGTAGAACAGAACCCGGAGAACAAACAATGCAGTTTAGACGGTGCTGAAGAATAAGATTATAAAACACCTATAATTACACCTGCATGACTCAAACTGAGAGTCACATGTAGACGACAGAAAGATCTACGCTCTGCTCTATATGCTCTGGAGTGTCAGCAGTCACAGAATTCTGAATGTCACGCGTGGTGGCTCAGCCCAGGCCAGCTGCTAGTATCAGGAATTTACAAGTGGCGAGGGAGACACTAGTTTTAGAATGAATGAAATCAGTGATTATGATTAGCAGGTTAGAAGCAGATTCCTCATGGACTTTTCAGATTTCTGAAAAGGCCACAGGGTTAAAGGGACATAACTCAGTCTGCTGTGAGTAATTTTTTTTTTTTTTTGGCTGTTTTTGGCCGGGGCTGGGTTCAAACCCGCCACCTCCGGCGTATGGGGCCAGCGCCCTATCCCTTTGAGCCACATGCGCTGCCGCTGCTGTGAGCAAATTTTGATGTATATTTTAACAGGTATACTTTAAGTCTATACTTTGACCAGACCAAAGTCCCCACACGCCTTATTTTACCCACAGGAAGCAACTCAATAGTTTAACCTCCTCCTGAGGTTAAACACCTGCAAAGTACCAGGGAAATTCTACCTCTCCGAATACCACGTATTCCTACAATAATCCTATAAGGCAGAAACTAGCCCCATTTTATAGACGAAGAAACTGAGACTCACAGATATTAAATAAATCTCCCAAGGTCTTTCAGAAAATGAATGTTGACTAGATGAAAATCCAAAGCTTGGAGAAGTTCTTGGAACTCACCCTCTTCTACCCTAGGGGTTCCCAAACTTGGCTGCGCATTGGAATCACCTGGGACTCTTGACACAAATACTGACACCTGGCTCTGGTTTTCCCAAATTTATAACATCTGCTTAGGTGAGAGGCCATTGGGTGATTTTTCTCTGTCTGAGAAACAGCTATAGTAAATGACAGAGAAATTCACGTTTTACAACGCAGCACACATTCCACTTGAACAAGTGAAGCCAAGCACTCGGGAGGGACAAAGCTTGAGTCGCTAGATGCCCTGTCCTCAGGGAACTTGTAGTCTAATGGGGTTTGGACAGAGGTCGAGTGATGGAAAAGTGCACACACCTCCCCGCCCCAGCTGCTGTGGGACTCAGCAGAGAGGGGGATCTGGACGTCTATGGGGTAGGACACTTGGGGAAGTGGCATAGAGACAAGTTTTTTTTTTTTTTTTAATTATTATCATTGTTACTGTCCTTTTCCTTCCTTTTTTCTCCCTCCCTCCCTTCCTTCCGCAGTGCTAGGAGAGGTTGCAAACATAAGCATGGGAAGACAGTTGGCAGGGTCGTGGCAGAGGCGGAAGGGGCTGGAGGAGGGAGGCAGGGAGATGGGAGAAGCAGAACCTGTGGGAAGCAGCAGGGGGCGCCAGGGCTCCCGGGCCCAGACGGTTCAAAGCTGAAAGCAGCCCAGCGAGGCCCCAGTAGTTTCTCTCTCTCCTCATCAATCAGGAGCAGAAATTAGCTGCTGAGAGTGGCAGAGGGACCAGGAGGCTTGAGAAGAGGATTTGGAACGTCTCTGCTAATGAGCAGAGCGATACCTTTGGAAGATTGTCTCCTGGCACAAGTTCAAAAATATTATATTATGAAAGTCTAGAACTAAGAAACTGTAGCTTCATTATTGACCGAGAGAGAAAGGACAGCCCTGCAGTGTGTGGACACCCCGCTGCACAGGGCTCTGTCTCCTTTCAGAGAAGGTTCATCCCCGGACCCCTTTCCCCATCTGTCACCCAAAGAATGAAGAGGGGGAAGGAGAGAGACGGAGGGAGAGAGGGAAGAAGGGAGGGGAAGGAGAGAGCAGACAGAGAGGTAGGAAGGAGGGGGTGAGGGAAAGAAAACAAAAAAAAAGGAAAGAAAATAGTGACTAATTCTCACATAAATTGGATTCAATTTTGACAAAGTACATTACTTAAACATTCAACTTGTCAATATGTTGTTTAGGCTATTGCATCCTCATTTGTAAGTGAAATATGTTTGTAATTTCCCTATATAACAATATATTTTCTACAATTTCAGTATCAGGTATATCCAGATTAAGTAGAATGATTCTGAAATATTTCTTCTTTTTTCCATTGTCTATAAGATTTGGCATGATCTGTTTTTTGAAACTCTCTTTTACTTTTATTTATACAATATTAGTTGTCTATTTTTTGAGACTTTGGGAAAAAACCAAGAAGTTAACTGATGACTTTATACTGAGCCTCAGAGTCAAAGCATTCTATAATAAACATACTTTTTTTTTTTTTTTTTTGTGGAGACAGAGTCTCACTTTATCACCCTCAGTAGAGTGCTGTGGTGTCACACAGCTCACAGCAACCTCCAACTGCTGGGCTTAGGCGATTCTTTTGCCTCAGCCTTCCGAGTAGCTGGGACTACAGGCGCCCGCCACAACGCCCAGCTATTTTTCTGTTTTTGCAGTTTGGCCAAGGCCGACTTTGAACCCGCCACCTTTGGTATATGAGACCAGCGCCCTACTCGATGAGCCACAGGCGCCACCCATAGACATACTCTTATTTGACAATGTGAATGTTACTTTCTTGGCATTATTATTATTAATATTGCTTAATATTTTGATGCAGTTATCGTCTGTTTTCTTTTCTGAATGTATTTATCTTCGTTCATTCTTTACATGGTTTTTGTTTCTAGTCCTTATCTTAAACATTGGTATTGTTATTAAATTTTAAGCCTTTTAAACTCTGTGAAGGCAAAATGTGGAAACCTAAAGTGTGGAGAGTTCTAAGGAAGCTAAGTTCACTGGGAGTTAGCCTGTTTCGGGGAGACATCACATAGGAGATGGATGTTATGCTAGGTGGGAGTAGTTACAGGGAGAATTCAGGCTGCATGTTAAGACTCATAACTTTCCTCTCCAGAATAGCTAATTACAATATTTCTCAGCAAATTTCCCTGCCTTCTATCTCTTCCCAGCCCTATACAACACCACCAGGCTAAACAATGTTATCATGATTCTTCTCCGAAACTGTCAATAGGCCCCCAGTGCCTGCTACTGAGGGTTCAAACATCCTAGGCTGATGGAAGGCCTCCACCGCCAACCAAGCCTGACTGACCTTCCTTGCATAGCTGGTGCCACAACTCTCCGTTTCAGTTAAACTCAGAGATTGCCCTTTCATGCATGTCTCATCCTTTATCACCTTTCCACTTTTGTCCCTGATGTTCCCTTCATCTTGAGTGTTCTTCCTTCACTATCCACTCTTTATGTCTCATTTCTGCAAGAACTCAACTCTCACTTCCACCAGGAAGCATTCTCTGATCCCTGGTGCTAGGAGCAACTTCTCTCTTCTGTATGTAAATGGAAATTTGTTCATGTTTATCTTAGGATTTTTTTACAGTATTCACTGTACTGTGATCATTTTTATATCCTCCATATCCTCATATTATATTATCAGTCTAAAGACAGGATTTGTGCCTTGTTCATTGTTATACTCCATAATATCTTATACTCCAATACAAAATTTATTTAGCTAAAGAAAATTCTTCGTTAATGTTTATTGAAGTTAATGCTTAAAAAAAATTCTGTTAGAATGGATGCTTTGTCTGGGTATGGTGGCCCACACCTGCAATCAAGAAATGCTTGAGCTCATAAGTTCAAGACCAGCCTGAACAAGAGCAAGACTCCATCTTTACTAAAAATAGAAAAACTAATGGGGTGTAGTGACACACACCTACTCAGGAGTCCCAGCTATTCAGGAGGCTGAGGCAAGAGGATCACTTGAGGCTAAGAGTTTGAGGTTTCTGTGAGCTATGATGACACTATGATACTCTACCCAGGGTGACACTGTGAGACTTTGTCTCAAAAAACAAAACAAAACAAAAGAAAACAAGAATGAATGCTTGGAAGTTTACTGTGATCCTGCACAAATTAATTATTATGGATATATTTTTCTGCATTCCTGGAATGTAAATGTTGTAAATACATATATACTTCACCCGTCTATCCATTCCATTTCATTCTTTCATTCATTGTTCAGAATAAACATATTGAATACCTGCCTGCATGTACAGCATAGGGATGGTGCTGGGTCTGGCTTTATGCAGTGTACACAGTCATTGATCAATGTTTATGTCATTTTTCTTTCCCTTTTTTTTTCCAGACAAAGGGAAACAAAGTATTGCACATAACCACTGTCCACCAAGCGCAATGTGTAATTAGAATGGCCTTCATTGAAGTTGTCCTATGGAGCCAGAAGAAGCCTTGTAACGCATAGAACCAAATTAGACGCAATTTTAACATTGACAGAGAATACTGGCTTTTTAGAGATCCATCTTCATGTTTGTTGTCTGAAGATTTTGCTTTAACAAGATACCAATTATATTTCCCCCTTTTCCTTTCTTGTCTGCGATTATTTTCCTGGCATGTATTCCATAAAGAACTTCAAGTCATTTTTTCTGATTGAAGTAAAGTTCGATGAAAATTGAAAATCAATGTTTTCCTTCGAATAACGTTAGCATAGTAGGAAAAAGCCTCTAATTTTGTAATTACAATCAATATATAAGGAGAAACGGTCACAAATATACTGCATATTTTACGAAGTAGATTTGGTTGGTTACATTCGTTTTTAAATAACCGGGCAATTTTTTAAAAGTTGCTGTATATAAAATGCTTTTTAAAAAATGTTACTGAAGGCAGAGCCTGTGGCTCAAAGGAGTAGGACGCTGCCCCCATATGCCGGAGGTGGCGGGTTCAAACCCAGCCCCGGCCAAAAACTGCAGGAAAAAAAAAAATTGCTACGGAATATGAGAGCATCCTGTCTTGATGCTAAAGAGTTAGAAGACCACCGTCCTCCCTGACAGTCTTTATCCTCATATTGGGGGTGTGGGACACACAGCCTAGCTCTCATTTCCTAAGGACCCATTATTCATTTCTACGCACAAGTCTTTGGGGACACAACCGATCTGTGCCTCCAGATCGCTCCAGACTCCTTAGCAATCCTGTCCGAAGCATTGAATTCATCTGTCTTCCAGCTCGGAGCTGGGCAGGCAGACTCGCTTTCCCTTGCCTCTGCCTTCCCCAGCTCCAGTCTTGTCTCCCACGGTCCATCTGTGCCCCTCCTTTCCTCCACCCGCTGTCCTCTCTGCTCCCCTTTATTTCCACTCCCCACCCGCGTGGCGTTGCCCTCCCTCTCCCCCTCGGCGAGTCTGTATTTGGAGCTTCCGGAAGCTGCCGGCGACTCTCCCCTGGAGCAGCGTGACTGACACAGACTCCCATTGGGGGGAGGAGGGAGGGAAGAGGAGGGGAGGACGCGCGGGAGGAGGGTGCGAGTGGCCGATCACGGATTTGCACCGACTAGGACAGGACCCCAGGGCAGCGAAGCAGGTAATCCCGCAGTGGCCTACGCCCGCCGAGGGAGCGGGAGGAGCCGGGGCTGCAGGTGCGGGGGGCACCTCGCGGCCGGAGCTGCCAAGTTGCGCCCAAAGGGTGGGGTGAGGAGGGTGGGACGCGGCGGCTGCGGGTCCAGCGCGCGGGGCATAAAGGCGCGCGGACTCCGAGGCCCGGCGGGGACCGGGATGCGGAGACCCGAGCGCCCCTCATCTGGGTCAACCGTGCAGCGCGCCCTGCCCCCGCACCTCTCCCTGCGCTCGGAGGGCGAGCAGCCGCGGCCTCCCCACCCGAGTGCCACCGCGCGCCTGCTGGTCTAACTTTGGGGGTCTCGTCCTCTCAGCTGCGCGTCTCGCTGGGGTGTGTGTGGGGGTGGGGGACTGTCATTGCACCGACTATGACCAGAGCCACCTTGATCAGAAAGTGCTGGAAAGAAACTGACCTGGCTTCTTTTCTGCATAACCTGACTTGAGGCGATGAGTCACCTATAAAAAATGCAAAGGCAACTGAGGCTTTGAAGAATGGCTCCGAAAAAGGGCACCCTACAGCTGGCTGGCTGACTACTTTGGACCAAGGGCTGTTTTGGAAGTAGCCGGGGTAGCATCACTTTTAGGGCCAGTAATCAGACATGCAGATGGCCTTGTCTTTATTCTTATCAGAGTGGTGTTTGCTACCACAAATATGCTGCAAGTTTTAGCAATACTTGAATTAATGCATTCTTTAAAATGAGTAAATATGGGTGACTGCATTTAGGGTATTGAACTAGGATTAGATCCAAACAGAGTTAAGATGAACATTTGGCAAAAACGTCTAGGACCTTTCGTTTTATGGTCGTGGGAATGCAGACTCCTCTGGGACTTGGGCACCATGGTTTACCAGAATCGATTGCAGAGTAGTGCTTATGTACTAATCGATTTAGTGCTTATGCATTTCTTTTAAGGAATGTGCCTTAGAATTCTTGGTAAAATATCTAAGCCCACTGAATGTAAAATTACAACAGTAGCGTGAACATTGGGGAATTGGTCTTATAGTTACCAGAGTCTAATTAGATTGTAAGCCTCTTGAGAGCAAGAGTGGGTGTGTTTGGTATTCCTTGGGCACCAAACAGTATTGGACTCACAGCTTGTGATGAATAGACAATACAAGTTTGTGAAAACAGCTAATTCAATATTTTGAGTGTGGCTGGAGCATGACTTCTTGAAGATACTGTGTATTTTGCAAGGAAAGGCTACTCCATAAATCCCCAAATCTAAAAATCTTCAACAGACTTACAATTAAAGTGTCATAGAAATATTTATTAAGGATAGAGAGAAAAAAAGTTGACTATGGGAAATCATGAAGGTGTTTATCAAGACAGTCTTTGCTAATAGGAAGTAGGTTTTTGCTGCTCACTGTTGAAGTGCAAAGTAATTTCATTTGTTGATACTATAGGGTTTGGTAAACTTTTTTTTTTTTTTTGACATTTTCATTATGTCACCCTCAGAGTGCCATGTTGTCACAGCTCACAGGAACATCAAGCTCTTGAGCTTAAGCGATTCTCTTGCCTCAGCCTCTCAAGTAGCTGGGACTACAGGTGCCCACCACAACGCCTGGCTATTTGTTGTTGTTGTTGTAGTTGTTATTAGTGTTTAGCAGGCCCTGGCCGGTTTGAACCCACCAGCCCTGGTGTGTGTGGCCAGAACCCTAACCACTGAGCCTGGTAAACTTTTTTTGCTGTTGTTAAGTCATAAACACATAGATTATGCATACCTTGATGCCTTTATGGAGTACAATGTGCTGATTTTATATACAATTAGGAATGCTGACATCAAACTAGTTAATGTATCTTTCACCTCATTTACTTAATTATTGTGTTAAGACATTTACATTCTATACTTAATAGATTTGACATGTATCCTTACTTTTTAAGTAAAGAGTTACATAGTAAATACATAGTTTTGCAGGCCATATGCTCTCTTTAGCAACTATTTAATTCTGCTGAATGGCTTGAAAGCTGCTAACAACAATACTTGAAGGAATATTGTGGCTGTGTTTCACTTTATTTATGGCTATTAAAATTTGAAGTTCATATACTTTTCACCAGTACTCACACATTCTTCTTCCTCCCCCTAAATTAAAAAATGTAAAAACAGTGCAGCACCCGTAGCTCAGTGGGTCAGGTGCCAACACACACACCAAGGCTGTGGGTTCGAACCCGGCCCAGGCCAGTGAAACAACAACAGTGACAACTGCAACAACAACAAACAACAACAGTGACAACTGCAACAACAAACAACAACAGTGACAACTGCAACAACAACAATAACAAAATAGTCGGGCGTTGTGGCTGGCGCCTGTAGTCCCAGCTACTTGGGAAGCTGAGGCAAGAGAATCGCTTAAGTCCACGAGTTTGAGGTTGCCACGGCACTCTACCCAAGGCAACATAATGAGACTGTCTCAAAAAAACAAAATAAAATAAAATAAAAACTGTAAAAACCATTCTTAGCCTGGAAGAGAAGAGGGGAACACAAAAATAGGATTGGAAAGGAGATTGGATTAGTCTCGCTGGCAGTTATTTGCAACTCTCACTGACCCTGTGCTAGCATTTGGAGAGGCATCTTTTGAAAGGATTAGTGGGTCAGATTCTCTGTGTGAGATTAATTTGAATATCCTCAAGAATAGCATTGATTTTCTTGGGGCATTATGGTGTTTTATTTTGTCTTGAATATTTCCTAACAGGCATCTTTATGCATGAGGTTTTGTTTTTAATTCATTAATGATGTAATATTTTATACTTTAATAATAATTGAACATTGCTTAGGTTTGCTTGCTTTTTGATTTATTAAAAAGATATATGTAATCCTGCTTTCTTGAAACTCAACATTAGGTTTTTAAGAATGATCCATAACGTTGCATGTAGCCATGTAATACTTTTTGGCAAACATTCCATCATTTATTTAGCCATTCTTTTGTTGACAGACATTTGGGTTGGTTCCCATGTTTTGCTATTACAGAGTGCTTTTTTGAAGACTTTTTTTCCATGTGTCTTGGCACAGTAGTAGTTCTTCTACGTGGATATAAATGGGCCATGTATATTAATGGCAAAGGAAAATAGCTGATTCTTCTTTGACTTACATGTCGATGCTGTATACCCAACTTATGCATTCTCCCGCACCAAGATAGAGTGACCATCTGGGATTCTGACTTCTCATCCTATTTGAATTCTACTTGTAAAGTCTGTTTCCCCTTGTCTTATGAAGTGTGGAAAAAGACTATTCTGAAACTTTACCTCTGAATTTCACAACATGACCTCTTAACCCAGTCACTCACCAGCATCCTCATCCCCTTATATCACCCGGATTGGGGTGGGGGAGATGACAATTTGAACTATTAAATCAAAAGAACATTCCTTTAATCAAGGGAGATGAGTGGTTACTAAACCTCACTACAGTTTTCCTTGTATTGTGCATCCTTCTGGGGAGTCCAGTATTTCTAACATGATGTAGTTATTCTGGTAACAGATTGTTGATCAGCAATCTGAATTTAGCCTTGGGCAGTGTGTAGGTCTGCCCCTGATTTAGGTTGTATGCTTCTGCAGTTTGTTTACAGTATTTCTACTGGTACGTAGAAAGGAAGGAGGAACAAACCATAATAAAAATTTTTTTAATTGTTTTTCTTCTGGTAAGATATATGTAACATAACATTTTCATCATTTTAATCATTTTAACATTTGTAGATTTACAGTACAGGGGCATTGAGTACATTCACATTGTTGTACAGCCCTCCCTATTGTTTATCTCCAGAACTTTTTCATCATCCTAAATTAAATTCTGTGCCCATTAACAATAACTCACAATTCTCCTCTCTTTCAGCCCAGGGTAACCAACATGCTACTTTCAGTCTCTGTGAAGGTGCCTTGTATAAGGGGAATCATACAATTTTGTCCTTTTATTCCATGGACTTTTATATCCAGGGAGATTCCACCTTGTTTTGTTTTTCTCCCTTCAGGAAAAACATGGGTTCTCTTACTGAGAATTTACCTATGGATTGTTTCCCTTTCAATACACAGCTCCGTCTGAAAGGGGGATAGGAAGGTGTCTAAAACCAGAAAACCTTTCGACAACTGTGAATGGGGTCTTTAATCGCCCTGTCTTGTTAATTAGACATCTAATTATCCTGGCTTCTCATTGGCCACTTAGCCAAGTAAAGAAGATGCAATAGTTCTTAATTCTTAAAATTTTATGCCTATGTGATGAATGGATAAATTAGGGAACCTTGAGCTGATTAGCTTTCAGAACTTTAAGACCTTTCCGCAGTAGAACAGTCTGATCTAAAATTGTTTTTGTTTTGATAGGGAAGGGTAAGAAAGAGCCGGAAGACTGTAGGAGACTGCCAATAGAAATCAGGTGATCCATGTGGCAGTTCTGAAGAGGATGGTCCCTGAAGAAGTTAGATACTGGAAATACCAAAGACAGACCCGTAGGATTGTCTTGTGTCTATACTTGGGCATGAGAAAATAACCTTTGTTACTTTACATCATTCCACATGGAAATCCAGAAAAATTCTGGGACCCCCTTGATTATTTATTCATTACCCTCCTTGATTATTTATTCATGTTAAGGGACTGCTATGTGCCCAGTATCTATCACTGAGGATTAAAAAATGAGTATCAGTGAAGAAAGATACAATGAACAGAAGATGGTCCTTCACTGTAAACATAAGTCTCAAGGGATCTAGTCTGGTGATTGTCATTATTATTTCCAACTTTTGTTTTTATTTAGTTTTATTTAGAGAAGAATCACTGGAAGCTGCTATGGTCTAAATGTTTATGTCCTTCCAAAATTCATATGTTTAAATCCTCGACTCCAAGGTGGTGATATTAGGAGGTAGGGTTTTGGAGATAATCAGGACATGGGGTGGTGCTCTCATGAAGAGATTAGTGCCCTTCTAAAAGAGGACCAAGACAGACTCTTTGGCCCTTCCCTGAAGTGAGGACATGGCAAGAAGGTGCCATCTGGCAGGTCAAACCGAGCCCAGGCCTGCCAAACAACAAAGACAACTACAACCAAAAAATAGCCAGGCATTGTGGCGGGCACTCTGTAGTCCTAGCTACTTGGGACGCTAAGGCAAGAGAATTGCTTAAGCCCAAGAGTGTGAGGTTGCTATGAGCTATGACGCCACAGCACTCTACCAAGGGCACCATAATGAGACTCTGTCTAAAAAAAAAAAAAAAAAAAGAAAAAGAAGGTGCCATCTGTGAGCCAGAAAGTGGGCCCTCAGCAGTGGAGAAATAAATTTCTGTCGTGTCTAAAGCCACCCAGTATATGGCCTTTTGTTGTGGCAGCCTGAACAGACTAAAACAGTAGCCTCTCTGTTACCCAGAGTGCATTGGTGAATGATCAGTGTGGTGTAAGAGTGGTTCTTCCATCTAATGAATACGGTACTAATACTTATACTCCCTCTTCAGTGGCAGCAAGACCACATTTCTGGCCTGATGAGTTAGATTGATATAAAGTCCATCTAATTGATTACTTGATATCAGGTAGACTAAGTGCAGGTACTCGTCCTTCTGGAAGTCATGCTAGAAACTGGCTGGAGATTTTGGGGGGTCAAATGCAGGTCTACATGTATTCAGGCAATTTTTTAGAAGTTTAAATTTTGATTCCTCCTTCATTTCCATTTCTCCTGTTTTCTTAGTACTCTCAAGGTACCCTCTGGCTGTTCAAGGTTCCTGCTGTGGACAACTTCCCATTTCCCTTTCTTCTGTTCTACATCAGAATGGCCTCTCTCTTCTCTAGAACTCCAATTTTCTCAGTATCTCCTCTGACTGGGGTGGATGATTGATTTAATTAAAGTTCTTCAGTAACTGAAAACTTTAAAAAAGAGGCTTGTTAACACAGTGAGTCTCTAGATAGTGTGGAGTTATAGTGGAACTCATTTTGATGCTTCTTATTTTATTGGTTTCAGAAGTCCTCAAACTGTGTACGTTTTTACCTTTTACAAAGACTTCCCAAAGGCCATGTGCACAGGTGTTTTGAGAAAATAAACGTCCAAATCTTTATCTTCCATATGGACTTTTTACAAAGACTGATCTTCCAGAGTTGCCTGTAATGGAGACACAGGCCCTCTTTGACATCTGCTTCTCTGTAATAATTTTTCTCTTACTTTCCATATGAAAAGCCTATGTCAAATCAATTTAACTAATCCATTTTACTAAAAGGTCTATCTGTAACCCATTTGATTAAATTGTTTTGCCTTAGGACATAAAAATCTGGAGTGTGGGAAGGGCATATAAGAGGGACATTTCAGAAATCAGTTTATTTTGGGGGGTGAGAAAGTAAATGATTCTCATGCCTGGACACAGACTCTTTTGCAAATCATATATTTTCTAAATCTTTGGTGGCTCATGTGTATAATCCCAATGCTCTGGGAGGCCAAGGCAGGAGGATTCCTTGAGCTTAGGAGTTCAAGATTAGCCTGAGCCAGAATGAGACCCCATCTCTACTAAAAATAGAAAAAATAGGCTGGTGGTGGGCACCTGAAGTCCCAGCTACTTGAGAGGCTGAGGCAGAAAGATCTCTTGAACCCAGGAGTTTGAGGTTGCTGTGAGCTAGGCTGAGGGCATGCACTGTAGCCTGGCAACAAAGTGAGACCTGTCTCAAAAAAAAAAATTTACAGGGTGTTGGTAGTTAATTCTGTGCCATTATTCACACTTTGGTGAAAGTTTATTTATATATGTTCATCTAAAATATAGAAAAGGCTTCACAAAATTCTTTTAGGCTATATACAAGCAAAACAAAACGAAATTCCTGTCATAGCTTACCCTGCTCTTGTTTTCTGACCAAAAATCAATAGTCAGTAATGTGGCAAACTCTTTCTAGTTAGTGTGATTAAATAAACCAATTTATTGATTGAAACAGTTCTAGTGACTCCTTGTTGTAATGGATTTAGGGAAGAAATTTAAGAATTAATAGGTCTTGGCACTTGTGACACCTCCCATAAAGGATGACAGCGCATCACATTTTATTGTTTTAGGCAGTTATAGCTTCACCCTATTCATCTTTGTCTTTCCACTGTGAGTGGAGGCACTCACTGAAAGGTGTTATTCTGGGGGTGTGCATGTGTGTGAATAATAACCAGAGAGAGCACCACAGTAGTCCCCCCCCATTCATAAGGATATAGTCCAAGACTCCCAGTGGATGCCTGAAACCATACACAGGAGTTTGAGGTAACCCTAAATATATACTGTGTTTTGTTCTATGCATACATACCCCGATAAAGTTTAAATTAGGCACAGTAAGAGATTAACAACAATCATTAATAATATAATAAACTAGAACGCTATAACAATACTGCTGTAGTAAAAGTTATGTGAATGTGCTCTCTCTCTCTCTGAAGATATCTTATTGTTCTGTACTCATCTATATTTGGACCATGGCTGACCACAGGTAACTGAAACTGTGGAAGGTGAAACTAGGATAAGGGGGAACTAAAGTATTTGGATATGTAAATGTATGACTTTCACCAAGTTTGGAAATTTTGGTTCATAATTTCAGATATTTTTTACCTCAATCTGTCATTTCCTTTGACTCCAGTGGTACATTAGACCTTTTAGTATTGTCTGATAGGACTTTTAGGCTCTGTTCACTTTTTTTCATCATTGTTTTCTCTCTGTTTTTCAGATTGGATACCTCTATCATCAAATTAATAGATACTTCTCTCTTGTCATTTCCATTTCGCTATTGTGCCTATCCAGTGCAATTTTGATTCTTGAGTTCTAGAATTTTTACTTATTTCTTTCTTACAGTTTCTGTATGTCTCCGCAGTGAACTTCTGTCTTTCCATTCATTTCAAGGGTGTTTACCTTTATGTCATGGAGCATAATTAAACTAATTCCTTAAAATGTCTGGGGTTGGCATTTGTTCATTGCCTTTTCTCTTGAGAGTTGATCACATTTTCCTGGCCCTTGCATGTCGAATGTTTTTGAACTGAATTCTGGACACTTTGAGTATTGCATTGTTAGACTCTGGGTCCTTTGGAAAGTGCTGACTGTTTTTATTTTACCAGACCATCAGTACAGTTCTGTTTTGTATGCTGTGGGCAAAGGTTCTAATATTAGCTCAATTTTCAAAGCCTTTGCTGAGCTGCGTTGAGTCCCAGGCGTGTTCTATTTAGGGGTTAGTCTGGGACTCAAGTGGTGGCTTATATCATAGTTCAGTTCTCAAAGCCTTTGGAACTGTCCCACACATACCCAGCTTAGGGATTTGTGCTGGGTCAGACACAGAATCAGGGTGTCCCCTTCTTCAACTCTCTCCTCTCTGGGATTCTCCCCCAATTTTCCTGCCCTCTGTGGTGCTCTTTTGGCCAGAGAGATTGCATTTCTCTTGTAGTTTTACCAGCTTATGCTACCGCGCTCTTTCCTTTCCTTTTCTATCCGTTAGACCAGGTTTCTCTTGGGGAAACTTTAGGCTCCCCCCGCTGCTGTTCGATGTTCTGCCACTCAGTTCTGTGCCTGTGGCCACCCTTGGGGAGAAAACTGCAAGCAAAACACAAATCCCGGACATTTCCCACACTCTCCTTTTTGTAGGGGCCCCTTTTCTAGGTCCTCTGGCCAATAAGAGGGGGTTTTCTTGGAGTGTTTACTGCCTGCTCTCCTGCATAATTCTGACATCAGGTCAACCAACACGGGAGAAGAAAAGAGGAGTAACATCCAAAATCTTACTCAAGTTTTCAAGTTTTGATTCTTCCCCTCAGTTCACCTGCTATTATCTTATCTTTTGAGGTCAGGTAATTGATTTTGTGTTTCAAGCACAGTTTAGAGATGGATTGAAGTGGACTTCTTCTTGACCATGACTGGCAGCCTCGCTGCTCTCTGAAGCTTTCTCTTGTTCCATTTTTTCCACCTGTTTCTCCCATGCCTACTTTTTTTTTTCTTTCTGCTTTATCCTCTTCACCCTATATCCCCTTTGACTATGAGGTCCCAGGTCCAAAGAGCAAAAAAAAAGAAGAATCGATAGTCCTGTGATGATCTAAAGAAAAAATTGAAAACTTGAGATTGTACTGAAGCAATAAGTTGAAGTCAAGTATGAAAGTAGACCCAAGAGGCTAGAGATACATGAAGATGCAAGAAAGTGTTGCAGGAGAATTCTTGGCTTGCAAAGCTTTGCAAGCAAATCGACCACCTACCTGTTTTACATCAAATGATCATGCTTGCTGTTGTTTATGTTCCATGCATAAAACTAGCCCAGCACTTAAGAACTGATCCCTATAGCCAGGCATGGTGGCTCATCCTTAGCACTCAGGGAGGCTGAGGCCTAGGTTGAGCTCAGGAGTTCAAGACTAGCTTATGCAAAGTGGTCTACTAAAAATAAAAAAATTAGCTGGGTATCATGATAGGTGCCTGTAGTCCTAGCTACTCAGGAGGCTGAGGCAGGAGGACTGCTTGAACCCAGGAGTTTGAGGTTGCTGTGAACTAGGCTAATACCATGGCCCTCTGTCTCAAAAACAAACAAACAGAAAAAAACCCACTGATCTTTAGGGTTTTCTTTTTATCCTTTTCTTTTTGAGACAGCTACTGGAGCTGTTATTTAGTTGTATGTACCGTATTTTGCTATGCATATTGTGCACTTTTCCCCCAAAATTTTGAGGGAAAATAAGGATGCACATTATACATGGGTAGTGTGGCTCAGGACTGGGGCCCAGAGGGCCTCCTGGGGCTACTGCTTCCTCCCGTCTGGACCCACTGTGCTCATGGGGTTCCAGTCCAGGAAGATCCTGGATCCAGAAGGAGTGAGCCACAGCCAGGGGAGGGAGCAGTGGTGGAGCTGGTGAAAGCCTGGGCCACGTAGAGGGGAATGGAGCCATGTGCAGGCTCCCGGGCCCAAACAACCTCAGAAGCTCCCACCTCTCCACACATGTGACTATCTGGGCTGTCACCCCCAACATGGCAGGTGTGAAAAGGTCCCAGGAGAGAGGGCATGGGCAACTGCAGAAGGGTGGTGTGATCTGCATGTTTATGAGGGGAGCATTGCTCTCCCCAGATGTGTCTCTCCCAGCTGAGAGCAGGCTACTTTCTCAAGAAGCATTTTCCTGAAAGTTTGAGTCAAAAACATGTGTGTGCCTTATACACCAGTACACTTCACACAGCAAAAGACAATAATAAATCTTAGCAAATAATGCCAGTGCATTTTGAGATTAGAAGGAATTTCAGCAAACTTAATTATTAGTCACTGTCTTACTCTGTTTATGTTGCTGTAGAGGAACATATGAGACTGGGAAATTTATTAAGAAAAGAGGTTTATTTGGCTCATGGTTCTGCAGTCTGTCAAGAAGCACAGTGCTGACATCCGCTTGTGGTGAGGGCTTGAGACTGCTTTCACTCATGGCAGAAGGTGAAGGGGAGGCATTGTGTGCAGAGATTACATGGTGGGAGAGGAAACAAGTGGGGGGAGATGTTGGGCTCTTGTCCACAACCAACTCTTGTGGGAACTAATAGAGTGAGAATTCAGTTGTTATCTCGAAGATGGTAGCAAAGCCGTTTGTGGGGGACCAAAACACCTCCCATTGAATCCCACCTCTAACCCTGAGGAACATAAGGTTTGGAGGGGTCAAACAGACCAAACCATAGCACTTGTTGTTCTAAAGAGACATGGAAAGTATCCACAGCTTGCTCAACTTTTCCCCTTTTATGCTTTTAGTCAATAGTGTTTTTGCAGCTTGTTCTGAGGCATAGTTGTAGAAGTATGGTGTGTGTGAAGTTCCAGTCAATGTGTTTGGAGGATGGAAAGGGGTGATGTCCCTTGTCCTAATGGACGTCCATGGATGGAGAACTCACTGGGTACAGATTGTGATGGTGAGTGCTGTGGAGGGAGCATTCAGAGGGTAATTACAATAATGATACTTAGGCATGACTTTATACTTCCCGAAGTTCACTTCATTGTCTCCTTTCATCTTCCTAAGAGTGCTAAGCAGACATTATGATTGGGTAGATGTGTATAACTCTTTTCCAGAAGTCCCCTCAGCTGCCGGTTCCTCCTTGCAGCTGCCAACTATCATTTAAACATCACCACAGGCATTCACACGGGGATTCTCTGACCCTGAACTCCTCCCCTTCCTCAGGGACCTCCACTCCCCAGCTCTGTTTTGGTGGCACTGCCCTACCCCGAAGCAAAATATCTAAGACATCCTACTTTCTTCCCTTTCCTTCAAAGCCCTATCCTTTTTTTTTTTTTTTTTTAAGAGACAGAGTCTCATTTTACTGCCCTTGGTAGAGTCTGTGGCATCACAGCTCACAGCAACCTCTAACTCCTGGGCTTAGGCGATTCTCTTGCCTTGGTTATTTATTCATTCTTTTCTCAAATTTCTCTGGGATCGTCAATCCACTGTCACCTTAGTAAATTCCTAAGTCTCCTCTCCGCTCTACCACCCTTTCTAACCACCTATTGGCGACTTGTTCCTCATGCTGTGCTAGACAGCTCCTGACACATCCTGATGAACGGTCAGTAAATATTTCCTGGCCACTATGCCTCCCAGTCTTTGGGAGGCACAACAACATGAGAGGCACAACTTCTGGAATGCCTTTACTTATTTTTATTCTTCTGAACAACACTTCCTCATCCTCTGAAGTTTAGTTTAGTTCCTAACAACTTTAGTAGTCGAGTCCCCATCCTCCTTGAGCCTTCATTCCCACATACTTCCAGAGCATTCTGTCTCACCTCTGTTCTAGTAATTCTTCACATGTGAGTCTTTGTCCTATAAAGCATATTTGTTAAATATATAGATTCTTGGGAATCCCAGAAAGATTGACTCAGTATTGCTGGAAGTGGGGCCCAGGAATCTGCATTTAGGAAGGCTCACTTCTGACTGAGTGATTCAGGTGCACAGGAGTCAGAGTAGTGAGGATCATTGCTCTATTCTCTCACCTGCCTCGGCCCCTACACCTAGTTCTAAGAGTGAGGGGTGTGGACATTCAGAGCAACCTCTGGTTAAGTTTGACTACCACCTATGGCAGATGGGAACAACAGAGTGACTCAGACGTGACTGGTTTTTAACTCTGTTTTTATAAAGAGCCATGATACTTTTTCATTTGTTTGTTTTTAAAGCCTTTTTTGAGTTACAATCTATCATACCATAAAATCAGCCTGCCTTAACCCCCCCCCCCCATGCAACCCCTAGTCTACTCCTATCTCTACAGATTCATTTATTCTGGATATTTCATGTAAATGGAATCACACAATGAATGGTCTTCCATTGTCTTTCACCTCCCATAATGCTTTTGCGGTTCATCTGTTTTGCAGCATGTATCAGCATTTCATTCCTTTTTGTAGCTGAATAACATACCATTGTGCACATCTGACACATTTTGCTTTTACATTCATCAGTTGATGGATATCTGGGTTGTTTTCATGTTTTGTCTATTTGAATACTGCTATGACATTTGTATACAATTCCTTTTGTGAACATATGTTTTCATTTCTCTTAAAAATAGGATTGGAATAGCTAGTTCATAAGGCAAATACATGCTTAACTTTTGAAGAAACTTCCAGTTTCAATCAGCTATACCATTTTTCTGTTCCCTTCACAACTTATGAGGGAAAAGTACTTTTTATCCTCTGTCTTTTTGGTTGTAGCCATCCTCGTAAATGTGAAGTAGTATATCATTGGAATTTTGATTTGCATTCCCCTAACACCTAGTGATGCTGAGTATCTTTATGTGTGCTATTTACTGTTTGTTTTTCCTCTCTGGGAAAATGTCTATTTAGATATTTTGCCCATTTTTAAATTTTTTCTTGTTACTGAGTGGCAAAGGTTATTTGTATATTCTGGATATAAGGGGAGCAATGCATCTACTTGATAGAGGGACAAAAGGTCCAAGGTACCCCTGTCCAGGTTGGAGCAGCCCGGAGAGCAGAGTCCAAGATTTAATCTGGCTCTTCTCCCAGTGCCAAGATGTGGCTCCTGGGGGAATCCTGGGAACAATTCTTTGATCTCAGCCTCCTCCGTGGCCTAAACAACAGCAGAAGGGCAATGTGGGGGTAGGAAGAGCTTCCGAATAGCATGGGCACTGGGGAATGGCCATGGAGGAGAGAGGGGCAGGAGTTGCTTTTCAGTGAAGGGTCTTAACTTACGTGTAGCGAAGGGAGTTCCCACTTCATGAGAGGAACTAGAACAGAAGTTTGTCCTGGTCCCTCTCACATTCAAGAGTCAATGATTTTGATTCCACCCTTACTTAGCCTCACCATTCCAAGTCTGGACATGAAGCCAGCCTTCAGGCCAAACAAAGGCTGAAAATTAAATTCCCAAACTCATCCTAGAAAAGTGCTGTATCCATTGCTGAATATCATTATGGTCACCAGATGGCCATGGAGAAACATTGAAGGTGACTGTGTTGTTATTCAGCAATAAAGTATGTAGCATTATTTCAGGATGAGTTTGCAAACTTAATTTTCAGACTTTGTATAATGAGAGCTCTGATGGCTATATCAGCTCTGAAAAAGAGCTCCAAAATTGCTTTGAAGGGTGGACTAGGCACTGGTGTCAGTTTGTAGCTTCCCAAGGGGAATATTTTGAAGGTGACTATAGTGATATTCACCAATGAGGTGTGTAGAAATTCTTCTAGGATGAGTTGGTGAACCTAATTGTCCAATCTTGTATGTGGGCTTGCCCTATGGCTTCCATCCCCCCGGGCTCCCATCTGCTGCCGTGGTCTGTTCCCTGGGGCCCCATGTCCTAGAGGGAGGGATTGTCCCTCTGCTCAAGAAGATATTGGGGCCTTGAGAACAGTCTGTGTCACCTCCATCTGTGTAGCTCCAACAGATAGCACAGACTGCAGCTCAAAATATGTTCTCATGCAAGCTTCTTAACTTACTGAATGAAGAAAAAGGAATGAGTTCATGTATTGGAAATAGGAAACTGACACTCAGATAGTAATCGGCCCAGACTCATGTGGGTTCAGCGAAGGGGTTGGGTCTCAAATTAAGGTTCTCTGATCTGCCAAAATACTTTTTCCACTATATCAAGTCACAAGTCCTAGCCTCTTACCTTCAGAGGTCCAATTTGGAGAAGAAATAGTTATACGACAAAGCTGGCTGGAGAGGGTTCTGAGGAGTGGCACCACCAGAGGGCAACTGGGATGGTGAAATAATGTCTGTACATGTGGTTTATGTTGCCCTTCCTGCATTCCACTCTGGATTTGGTGGAGATGATGGGGAGTAAATACCTCAGGAGGAATTTCCTCTGTTTTGCGGGATGTTGGAAGACTTCTTGGAGGAGCTAGGATGTGGGGAATGAAAGCAGAGATGCCAAGATGGACCCTTGTGGCAGTGGAAACAGCAGGATCACCGTGTAGGAGAGGCCTGGGGTAGGGCTTGAATGGGATGTGGTGAGTAGTCGCTGTGACTTTGAGGTTATCTCAGGAGCCCACTGAGTTACAACTAGAGAGCTAGGGTGAGAGGCTTTGAAAGTCAAACCGAAGAGTTTGCTTTTCTCCTGTGCAGTGGGGCCTTAATTAAAGACTGTAGGGGAATCATTCAGCTAACCAGGATCACACGTATGTTTTCTCCAGTTTCATGAAAAATTGAGAAACTCTCTGATCTCTTCTATTCTGATTACTCTGTCTCCAAAATCAGAAACTCTTGAAATGTCTTTGCAGTAAAAAGAAAATGGTGCCTTTTATTCGCTGTTAGGTGAGAAGCTGGCTCCAGAAACACTCTGTAGAAAAGTAAGCAAAAGATACAAAGGCGTTGAACACCTTGGCAACGTGAATATATCTCATGCTGAAACGACTCCCTGGCTTGGCTGATCAGAATTTGCTTCCAGCCCCTTCACACTCCAGCTGGGCAGGAAATGTTTCTTAATCAGCCTTGCTTTTCTAGACGTGAGCATTGTGCCTAGCAGACAGTGGGAACTGAATAAATGAATGAATGAAACAAATGTGTTCAATGAGCCAGTCAATGAATGAATGAATATTATGACCGTGTGTTTCTCCTATACATATTGTTACCCAATTAGGAATAGTGAGATCACTATTTCCTAGATCACTATTTCCAAGATCACTTTTCCCGGTGATTGGTAGTTTCTTGGGAAAGGAAAGAAAGTCATTGAGTAAAGAAAATTCAACAATCTAGGACAATCTGGTTTGATAATAGTTTAACAAATATTCTTTAATTTTAGTGCACTTATAGAGAAATTAGTCCATTGTATATATATATGTATTTTTTTTTTTTTTTGCAGAGAGCTCACATATAAGCCAGTTGCCCATCTTACCATGAGAAAGTTTTAAAAGTCTCTAATTTTCTGTCACTTCAAGTCTATATCTTATTTAATGTTAGGCTTATGATGTTCAGAACCCCTTGGATCTGAGTCTCTCTTAAAGAATCAGAAGGGAAACTCTGACCACAGTTATTTCTCTGTCCTTGGTTAGTGAGAACTCTGAACTAGCAATCAGGAAACCTGAAAGACCCAGCTCTTTTATTACCATGAAAATATTATCAAAGTTGCATTCTCACTTACTTGTTTTATGAACTTGATGTGAGAGGCTTACAAAACCCTTTGGGCAATGTGGACTTTAAAAAAAAAAAAAATTGAAATCCTAAAGAAGAAAGAGTAGCAGATGACCCAAAGGTTAGCATTAGAGAGAGCAAGTCTGTTCTTTTAAATCATGGGAGGATGCCACTGCGATTCCAAGTGAGAAAAACAAATCTGGCATCTTCTTTTAAATGAAATTTTGTCCTGTGAAAATCTGGCTTTCTGCCTCATCTGGGATGGTGCCAGTGAGTGGGCAGACAGTGAATGGTAGCTAATTAATTAGTCAATCAGAAAGTATTTATAGAATTCTCTAGGTATATGGAACCATGCTGGACTCAGTGGGAGATGGAAAGAAGCATTAAAATACGATCTCAGCCCATGAAAAGCTTGCAGCCAGTCTCTGTGGGGCAAGGTGTACATGTGCTAACAGAAAAGAAAGCATAAGACAGAATTTTAATTGGGAAATATGTCTCACAGATACTAAATATATAATCCAGACAAATAGGCTATTATTCTGGGTTTATCACCACTTACATTGTGCCATGGGGGCCAATGTTCAAAGCAACCATGAAAACTGCTTTTATAACTGGTTAGATTAAGTTAGTAAAGGACTTATCAAACCCTTTACCACTGAGCATAAGATGGTTTGGGTAAAGAAAAATATGAGGGATCAAGGAGTGCTATTTTCCAGAAATGGTTCTACAGAGGTTGTGCTTATATCCTTCACCGAGGACTATTTAAAAGCAAACAAGTCATTGTAAAAATGTTTAGAGGGAAAATTTGCAATTAAAACACTAATTACTTAGCAAAATTTTTATTTTATAGTAACCACACACAAGCATAGACTTGAGAAAAACTTCTTTTAGTAATGTTGGGGGAATAAGTACATAGACAGAGGAAAATGAAGTGCTGAAAAAAAAATAAGGGTAAAGTGATCCAAAGTTTTCAGGTAGTCATTTTCATTGACAAGATCTTCTAAATGGCTACTTAACATGAAAATATGGTAATTATTCCCACCAAGAGCAAAATGAGATGGACTGTTTAACAGCCATCACTAATGTGTTCACTGAACATGTTCCAGACTTCATACACCTTTATACATCATAGCACCCCTATATAGGTAGTAACTGAAGCAAAGCAAAACTAAGCTCTTTTCTCAGTCTCCCAGCTAGTGAGAGCCACAATACATATCTGGGTCTATTTCCAAGGCCAGGACCACTCTGTACTATCCTGGGTCAAGATGAGTGGAACAATTGAGACCTTATAAAATATTTGAAAGTATATGGAACTTTCCCTTTCTAGAAATTGTTAGGTCTGTCTTAGTACTTTGATGATAGAAATTGTACTATGGGCATAACATTGGAATTGGACATAAACTTGGATAGTATTTGAGGGGGGATTTTATAAGATGACCAAAGAAGTAAAAACTTTTAAAATAATGATAGCAGACTGGCACAGGGGCTCATGCATGTAATCCTAGCACTGTGGGAGGCTGAGATGGGTGGATCTGAGTTCAGGAGTTCAAGACCAGCCTGAGCAAAATGACACCCCTGTCTCTACTAAAAATAGAAAAAAACTAGCTGGCATTATGGCAGGCATTTATAGTCCTAGCTACTCAGGAGCTGAGACAAGAGGATAGTTTGAGCCCAAGAGTTTGAGGTTCCTGTGAGCTGTGATGCCACAACACTATACCCAGAACAACTGAGACTCTGTCTCAAAAAAATAAATAAAATAAAATAATAAAATAAATTACAGCCATCTTTTCTCCTAGGAAAAAAATTTTTTTTCTTTTAAAAAGTTCTTTAAAAATTTTTTTTCCTTTTTTTAAAAAAGTTTTATTTTTAATTACTATGAACACATAATAGTTGTACTTATTTATGGGAGGAAAACATTTTCTTGATTCAGAGTACTTATTATTTCAAAACAGAATATGAGAGGATACAGACTGGCTATATTCTTACTAATGTGTAGGAAGTATTTGCAAATATTGGGAGAAATGTAATGTAGAAAAAGTTTGAATTGTTTATACATTTATACAAACTTATTTATTTGGGGAAAAAACTTGATTTTTAGCCTCATCTATCTTTTCCACATCTTTCGAATATCATTTATTTAGAAAACATATGGACAAAAAAGCATATATCATCATGAATGCTCAAAACACTAGGACAAAGAAGATTTCAAAAAATTCCTCCAGAGAAGAAAACAAAGGTTATATCCAAAGAATCCAGAATCAGAATGGCTTTGGACTTCTGAACAGCAAACTAGGAAGCTAGAAGACAGTGGATCAATACCTTTAAAATTCTGAGGAGGATTTCTAGCCTGTACTTCTAGACTTAGCTAAACTAGCAATCAAGGGTGAGGGCAAAACAAAAGTATTTTCACACTTACAAAAAATTGACCTTTCATGTATCTTTTTTAAAGTTGATTTTCTTCTCAATTAAGGAAGTACACTAAGAAAGAGGAAGACACAGAATCTAGGAAACAGGTGATACAACCTAAAAGGGAGGGCAGGGAAATCTCTAGAGTGAAGGTGACAGCAGATCTTAGATGATAGATGTGCAATAGACCTACAAAGCAATCATGCGGAGTGGAGTAAATTTTCAGAAAAGACACCTCTAAGAAGAAAGAACCAATATAATTCCAGATATGTTTGACCTTATGGATTTTTGAGCATATATAGCAGAAAACTGAGAAGATGATAATGACGTCTTTGGGAAAACAGGTAGTGCAAAAAATGGAAAATAATCTTAGTACACCTCATGAGTTAGAGGCACTGGATTTTTATCTAACAAAAATTATAATGTAAGACTAATTGGAGGATGAAACAAAAGGAAGTGTGCATGTATGAGGTGATGGGGATTAGGCAAGAGAATGGTAAATCTTCGTATTTTTGATGGCAACCTAGTGGATAATGCCTAACACTAAAGAAAAACAAACAAGACACATAGAAGTGTGTTATTTAGAGATAAGGAGGCAATTACCGAAAGAAACAGCTAAAATAATTGAAAATGGTTGATTCTTGAGATAAAGAATAAAAGATGGTAGGCAGGGCACTGTTGTGATTTTACAAGAAGCCTTACAAGAGAACTACTGACTGTTTAAATTCTGTGACTGTCTAACTTTGAAAAATTATAACTAAATTTTAAGAAAGGAAAAATGAGGGGAAAATCCAAAAAAGACAAGGGTGGTGTATTTCTCATTATAGTGAAACTCAAAAGAAAATAGTCAAAAATGGCTCGGTGCCTGTGGCTCAACAAGCTAAGGCGCTAGCCATATACATCTGAGCTGGCGGGTTCAAATTCAGCCCAGCCCCATCAAAACAACAATGCCGGCTGCAACCAAAAAAATGGCTGGGCGTTGTGGCGGGCGCCTGTGGTCCCAGCTACTTGGGAGGTGGAGGCAGGAGACACGCTTGAGCCCGGGAATTGGAGGTTGCTATGAGCTGTGATGCCACAGCACTCTATCCAGGGTGACAGCTTGAGGCTCTATCTCAAAAAAAAAAAAAAAAAGAAAAGAAAAGAAAATAGTCAAAAATTAATACAAAACAAGGAGTTAAGATTAACCTCAGTGTAGTTTCCTAAAATCTCTAAGAGGAGAAAGTTCTGAAATATGATGTTTCTCCCTCTTTTCCTTTCCACATACCCTTAGACTCTGGTCATATGTTGGTGTATACCCTCTGACCTCTCCTTGCACTTGACTTATCCTTAGATAAGATGACTAGAACATGGACAACCATTTTTGCACTGCATCATCAAACCCACTCTCTTAATTCTCCAGCCATGATTCTGGAGAATTCTCTTTGCCCCTCATTGGATTCTTAGAATATGTTATTTTCAACCATCTTGCCCTGCCTCCCTACTCTGCTGGCTTCCTGCTTCAGAAGGAAGTGACCTCTGTCTGTGACCTGTCCCCCGGGACTCTGACTCATTCCTTACCCTGACCTTGCTATCCATATTTGCTTTGGCTATCCTATGTCTTTCCTTAGTGTAATTCATTATTACCTGACTTCCACCTCCTTGTCAAAACTTGGCTAAATCCACTTTGAAACACGAAGGCGGATGGGCTGTGTGGGAAGAATTTGGAGAATCTGCAAGTCTGTTCTTTCCTCACTCTTGAGAGCCAAGGTAGCAGTGGAGGGCATATGTAAGAGGTTGGGGGTGGGGTGGAACAGAGGGGAGAAAGAGAGAGCTAGAATTTTGGGAGATGAGGACACAGTCATCTTGGAACCAGTCATGCTCCCTGGAAATGCTGACTTTTTTTTTTTTTTTTTTTTGCAGTTTTTGGCTGGGGCTGAATTTGAACCCGCCATTTTATTTATTCTTCATTGTCTCTTAGAAGCTGTTCTAAAATGTTTGAGCCAGAGGCATCTCTCCAACTTCCTTGCATGAGCTTTTTTTTTTTTCTTTTTTTTGACCTCTTTAGAGGCTAAGGCAAGACCTCTATCTTGCTCGTGGTGATTTTACATAGAGTGACATCTGAGTCACTTTTGGAGTGCATTCCATACCAGTCATCCCAGCCCTGCAGTTTATGGGCTAACTCCTGTTGTCTTTCAACATATGGAGCACTATTAGATAGTGTGAGTTTGGGTCCTGTCGGGGGAGTCTGATTAAGCCACAATCAGAGACAGAAGTCTTAAGTGTGAAATGTAACAGGCCTTCCCGAAACAGCTTGATCTGTGAGCTGCTGGAGGTGGCTGGTCGCTTCTGTTAGGGGGTAGGGAGCTTGCTAAGAAAGCAAACACATTTTTTTCCTCTCCATGGGCTAGGGCTATGGTGGTAACATTTGGCAAGTTGAGTAACGGGGAGCATAGATAACTGAACAGATGGGCAACTATTATAAGATTGGAGGGGCTTTCATCATTTCTCAAATGGCCTTCACCCACCTACAGTATGCCCGGTTCCCTTGCAAGAGGATTACGTAAAGGATTCAATTACATTTCTTCTTCCTTTTTTTTTTCCAAAGCCTTCAATTGCAATGGAAGCAAAAGCTCTGACGTGAAGAGGAAAAGAATAGATGAGAAACTTCTAATTTTGAACCCCCGTAGGATTAGATGCTGATTTCAGCTACGCAGAGAACACTGCCCCATATTTTGAAAGCGTAACTGCTGCCAGTTTCAGGAGAGATGACTTTCCAAAATAGATAGCAAACTCCACCATCCATTGCTGATGGCCATCTGACATTTCAGCACAGAATTGCAGAGCTGTACACATGTTTTGATGAATATAACCTTGTTTTTTTTTTATAACCTTGTTTTTAAAAACAGCACAGGCACATCATCGTTGTATTTAAACTCGAAACTAGTAGAATACAAAATACAAAAGAGAAATGCATTTTCTGGTGCTCAGCAGAAATATAAAATCTGAGAACAAAGATATTTACCCATATTCTAAGGTGGTGGTGTCTTTAATTGAGAAGACTGCTGTCCCTCTTTTGCTGAGAATAATGTTTGGAAAGTTCTTTAACGTGAGAACTACAGTCCCTAATAAAGATGGCATCTTCTGGTCTCTTTGGGACAGCAGCCTGATGTTGCCAAAAGCAATCAAGTTGGCATGGCCAGGTTTATGGTGACTTTAAGCTGAATCTCATGAACCTGGCCAAATTAGATTGGGTTCCGTTCCTCAGAGGTTGCCTTAATGACATGTAAATTCAAAGGTCAATAATTGTAAGGTACTCTCCCTGCACACATTCATTGAATTATCTGTTTGGAAACAGGAAGGGTGAACACTCTGCCTCATTTTTATCTCCAGTCCTTTATTTGGTTTCGACCTCTATTTATCCCAGCCAAGAATATTGGATCACTGAAGAACCCTGGCTCTAAAAATCACCCCACCTCAAGCTAAATTTTGCCCAAAGATAACCAGCAACATTATGAAAAAAAGAAAGACATTTTTAACATATGATACGTTAAAATCCCACCATTTCCATTTAAATGGAAATTTAAAATAATTTGGCAACAGAAACACCAAAACAGACTCATAATAAGTGGAAAACAATTAGCTCTTGGAAGTGATGGCCTCTTTGCCTGCTAAATCATGCACATTTTCATAAACTCATAGTTCTCCTGTGCTGGGCTGTTTGGTTTCATGTAGTTGAGTAAAGAAGGATTACTGGTAGGTTTAATGTCCCCTTGGAGCATTATACTTTAACAGAAAGAATTATTGAAAACAGTTAAAACATGTCCCCACCATTTAGCAGAATGAGAGTTGGTGATCCATGTATTAATTCTGAGATATACGTTCTCCGGTTTTAAGGAAGTGCGATTCATAGACTGCATCACATAACCAGGAATCATCCAAGCAGGCCCTTGGGAGCTGTGTAAAGGGAGAGAATATTTGTGTTTTGCATACTGGGCTTGTAAAAAAAAATCAATGAATCAAATAGAAAATAAGCTCATTGTCATTTGCTGGGTTTTTTGTTCCAAGTTTTATGTTCTTTTGAATGTCATGTGTTTTCCTGATGTGTAGAGATACCCACTCCGAGTGACTTTTGTTTTCCTCCTTGCTATTGTTCAGTTTAATGGTGTGCGTTTGCTCCTTGGCCCCCGCGCTCATGCGGGCTGTTTGTGTCTGTGCTTCCCTAGAATGGCGGAGGTGCAGGAGCTGCTGCAGAGACTGGAGCGGGCTGTCGGCCGCCTGGAGGTGCTGTCTGCAGAGTCCCACAGGCCTCCTGGGGACTGCGGGGAAGTCAACGGTGTCAGTGGAGGTAGGACCACGGGCTGCTGTCATTCTGGTCTTACTTTACTTGTCACTATTCAGTTCTCAAGAAAGGTTTCTGTCTGCTTCCTTCAACTTCCCTATACTCCTTCCTTTATTTTGTAACCATGACATTAACCAGAGACAAATAATCTCTGAAAAAGAAAAAGGAAGGAAACCTTTCAACCCACAATTCACAAAAATTAGCAATCTCTGTGCCTCTTAAGAGCACAAAGCCATGTGCCAAATGCCCTTATTCTTAGTGGTTGTGCTGCTATTCCACACTCAGCAACTAAATATATTATCAACATAATTATAAAAAAAGAAACTAATCTTCTCGTTTAGAATGTAAATTGGAAGGAATTGCCATCCTGTAGAGTTTAACTTTGGAGAGAACAAGTCATTAAATTTAGCAACTGCAGTTCAGAGGAGGCTGGTCTGGGGTGAAGCCAAATAGGACGCTGCTATAACATGGCCCTGTCACATCATCCCACCTTTGCCTGTCCTAACCAGCTATGCTTTTAAAATGGTGTGCTAACATCACGCTCTAAAAGAAGATTTTCAAAAATTATACGATCGAAAAATAAACAGCTGTTCTCTTGAAAAGGGTACCATGTGTGTGGTGAACTCTCCAAGTTATCTACAGTAATTTTTCCAGTTCCTTCTAGTCAAGAGTATAGTTTAGCAAATAAAAATATAGGATACCCAGTTAAATTTGAATTTCAGGTAGAGAACACATTTTTTTGTTTTGTTTTGGGGGCTTAAGTATGTCCCAAACACCCCATGGGCTGTACTGCGGGATATCCACTTACAATAAACCTGTCTGCATTGTCTTATCTGAAATTTAAATTTAACCAGGCACTCTGCATTTTATATGGCAACTCTATTCTTGTCACATGTGTGTTTTCCTCCTTATCTGACCCCTTTTAAATCCTGTCAGTGCTCTGGGGACTGAGAAAAGCCTTGGGGAAGAGGAGGCTTCAGAGAGACCTACTTTGGCACTTGTAGAATTTCAGGCGTATTTGGAGCTGTGCCTTGTGTTACATGCCATGGGACAAAAATGACTGTGCGAGCACAAATGTGCTGGCTGGTTTATTTCCCCCCTGAACATAATGAAAATTAAAATGCTTTGAATGAATTGAGAGGGGGTGTTGTTTAAAGGAAGGCTGCCAGGAGCCTGTAAGTTTTTCCCGTGCCAACTGAGACACATCTATGATTCCATTGTAAGCCTCTTTTTGTTAACTATGAAGTTGGTATATACCTAATTTGTAAGAAAATATTTTCAGGTTCTCCACATTAACTTTGTTTCATTATGCTGTTGGCATTAGGTAATCAAAGACATTTCTCTAAATTGCCTATCACATATATAAAGCATGGAAATACACCAAATAAAGTTAAAAACCATTTTCTGGGAGATTGTATAGTATTGAGTAAAGACAAAAAAAAAAAACCTTCAATAATTTGAACCTTGCTTATTCAAAGAAGTACTAGACGGAACTTTGCATTTTCTTTATTAAAAAAAGAATTTTTCTGGGAATATTAATAGGTTAAGCAGAATTGGAGGGCATTTAATGAACAAATATTTTCTCATATTTTTTCACATAACAGATCATTCCAAACCAATTATTAAAGCAAGAGTCTGCTAAAACAATTTAGCTGGAAATTTATTATCTTACTTGGAGTAGGATAATTAGTAAAATACCTGAATGATAACTATCCTTAAAATATTTTACTAATTGTAAACAACATCATTTCCATTACTTCTTAATTAGTAAGTTTGGCTAATTTTATAAGTTCCTTATCTTACAAATCTTTAAGAATAACCTTTCACTTCATATATAGTCATCTTTATGATACTGTTTTAATGAAAGCAAAAGAAAATTTTTTACTTTAAAAGAGACTGTTGGAAGGAAGATAGTTTATTACAAATATGCAATGTGTAAAGATCAAAGGCCACCCTGTTATAATACTGGTATGATGTTGTGTTTTATTATGCGGAGTTTTTCTTTCCTGACAATCAGGTAAATTCAGCTGAACAGTTAAAGAAATATATTTGTATCTCTGCCAAGCGACAAGCACTGTGCTAGGTGCAAGGAAATTTAAGATGAATTATGTACAGTCCTAATTCTCCAGAATCTTTGGTCTCGCTGCATTACTATTCAGGACCACAAATGCTTTGATTAGGGGATGCTCAAAGGATGCAGTCTGGAGAAAAAGACAGGTCTGCCCGCAGGAGGTGTGAGCAGAGCCGAGTGATGAAAGGAAATTGGAAAATATTCCCTTTTATCATTGTACCTTCTGCTATGCAGGGGTATCCGTCACATTTCTGAAACTTTCTCCCACTTTAACTACTCAGCAGAGACCCCTCGGGCCTCTTCCATAGCAACCAACACATTTATCAGTTTCCAAGTGTATCTATAAGGAACCGTTAGACTTGTGCCTTTTCCTGTTCCAGAAGGTGATGTGTACTGTGTTTGGACTGTAAGATAACTCAGCTTCAGCAGCCCGCTGGCAAGTTAGGCTGCAGGTGCAGAGAGGAGTAAATAGCTGTTTCCATCTCCCTTTGGACCTGGGGGAAGGAGAAGGAAGGAGACCTTATCCTGTGGTTTTGTGAATGTGGATGATATATTCGTACAATATGAAGGACAGGGTGCTAGGCTTTTGTTTGGGTTTTCATAGCCTTTCGTGCTCAGTTTGTCAATATTATGTTTCTCAGAATTAGGGACATGAAATCAGGCACTTAGTTTTTTTTTCTGTTAGTTAAAAGGCAGGAGTAAAGTGCAGAGCACACATGTTGGGCTGTCGTCACTTCAGCTTTCATAGCAACTTGGCTTCAAACCCAAGAGGTGTTGACTCCATGGTCCTTTTCACTCGGCCATGGCCCTCCCCTCTCCCCCTGGGGAGTGAAGAAGAAACAAAATGAGGGAAATCAGCATTCTTTTCCTCCTTGTGTAGGGGTCATTGTTACCTTTTAATTGTCCTGGGTAATCTTGGTAACTGTTTGTAAGGTTGTAGCACCTGGGCAGGTGGTTGTAGAAATAAGTGCCCTGGCTTTGGGGAATAGGTGAAGTTCAGGTTTGGGCTCTGGTTTTTATTTGGTCTGAACCTATGGTCCAGTCATGAGCTGTTTTCATTTCCATCTTCTCATCTGTAACACTGTGCTGGGTGCTACTAACTTCCCTGGATTTGGAAGGAAGGACATCCTTACCTAGGGGGATGAAAAATAGGAAATACTGTTTTCCCGAGCTATTGAGGAGTGTTTAATCAATGCTGATTGAGCGAGGGGATGGCTTAGTGACTGAATTAGCGAGAAGGACATTGGCGATATTAAAATTCCTTATTACCTATGACAAGACAGTCCCAGCTTTTCATTTAATTACCAGGGAATAACAAAATGCTCCTCTCCCAAAGGTCTGGCACCCTCCGTGGAAGCCTTTGATAAGCTGATGAATGGTATGGTGGCCGAGTTTTTAAAGAACAGTAGGATCCTTGCTGGTGATGTGCAGACTCATGTGAGTACTTTTCTCCCCTGTTCTCTGTGAGAGTCCAAGATGACCAGCTCAGCCTCTGACAACTCTATTGGCGTGATGAGATCTTTGTGTTTTTTTTTCACCCTGGCTAGGCAGGGGGTGACCAAAACATTCCTTTAGGTATTTATTCATTTAATTATCCCTGCAGCATCTACTGATTGAGCATTGCCTAGCACTGCTGTAGGAGCTGGGAGTATAGGGATGACCATGACAGACCAAGTCCCACCCTCTTCAAACTTTCACTTTAGCTTGGGGAACAGATGATCTATACAAATATATAAATAATTCAGGTAGTGTTGAATATGACAAAAGAATAGGAAAGCAGAGTGATGATACAGAAAGTGCTAGGAGCAGGGATATTGTGTGAGAATAGAAAGCCTGTCCCAGGCTCGGAGCCTGTGGCTCAATGGGCTAAGGCGCCAGCCACGTACACCTGAGCTGGCGAGTTCGAATCCAGCCTGGACCCACCAAACAACAATGACCGCTGCAACGAAAAAATGGCCGGGTATTGTGGCGGACGCCTGTAGTCCCAGCTACTTGGGAGGCGGAGGCAAGAGACGCGGCTTGAGCCCAGGAATTGGAGGTTGCTATGAGCTGTGATGTCACAGCACTCTATCCAGGGTGAAAACTTGAGGCTCTGTCTCAAAAAAAAAAAGAAGCCTGTCCCAGGAGACGACTGTTGAACAGGGATCTGAATGGAGAGAGGGAGTGAGTTGTGGCGTGATGTGGGGAAGAGGCAGAAAGGTCTGGAGGATGGACCAACTTGGCATGTCCTCTAGGAGGCAGTGGGTGAGGGAGAGAGACAGCAAGGGCCCAGAGTACAAGGGGCCTTCTCGGTCACAGGAAGGGGGTTGGCTCTTATCCCCTCTATGATGGGAACTAAGGGCGATTTGATGTACACTTTAAAAAGATCCTCTGGCTGAGATGACTCGGTCACCAGCCACTTCCTTTTTCCTCACTGAAAGTTCAAACCTGAGGATCTCACCTGTCACCCATTAAGATGACTTACTATCCAAAAAATCCAGAAAGTAGCAAGTGTTGGTGAAGATGTGGGGAAATCAGAGCCCTTGTGCACTGTTGCTGGGGATGTACAATGGTGCAGCCACTGTGGAAAACAGTATGGCGGCTCCTCAAAACATTAAAAGTGGAAACATCATACGATCTAGCAATTTCACTTTTGAATATATGTCCCCCCAAACTGAAAACAAGGTATCAAAGAGACACCCATGTTCACAGCAGCATTATTCATAATAGACAAAAATGGAAGCAACCCAAGTGTACACTGACAGATAAACTAAATGCAGTCTGTAGCTACAATAGAGTATTGTCCAGCCTTGAGAAGGAAGGAAGTCCTATTATATGCTACAATATGGATGGCCCCTGAGAGCATGAGGCTCAGTGAAATAAGCTAGACATAAAAAGACAAATACTGTATGACCCACTCACATGAGGTCCCTGGGGTAGTCAGATTCATAGAGACAGTGGGGGTCTGCGGGGAGAAGGGATAGGAAGTTGTGCAGTGGGTACAGATTTTCAGCCAAGCAAGATAAAATAGCTCTGGAGGTCATACAGTGTGAATATGCTGAACACTAGAGATGAACACTTAAAAATAATTAAGATGGCATGTTATATGTATCTTACCACAGTGTTTTTTAAAAGTACAAACTAAGGAAAAACGAAGTCTTAAATTTGTGAATCTGTGGATCGGAAGAGACCTTTAAAGATATGTAAGCCAGCTTCCCAGGTTTAGACACTTTTCATATTTTTAAAAATACTAGTATCATTCCTGAGGTTAGTCATCGTTTTCCATGTATTTAATGAAAATCTAATATAATAGCCAAACCTATTAAAAACATAAAAGGAAACCTATCGCTGGGTTCTTCTTTTTCATTGGCCATTGTTTCTCACAAAGGATCGAATTCCAAATCCGTCTGCCTATAGATTTCTCAGCAACAAGATAATCCTGGCAAAACCATTTTCAGTATAGATCCACAGAAAATCTGAGTCTTGAATCAAGTTGTGGTTTGGGGTTAAATCAAAAAGTAAAAAGGGGTTCCCTGCCCCTCCTTTAGTTGGCATCGTACACAACACCCAACCCTAGTCTTCAGGGGATCCTGCGATTCTGGTTATAGAAGAAGTTCCAAGAGTGTAATTAAATAGGTGTGTATCTTATCAATAGATCTGATCAACAGATCAGATATTGATGTATTTCATCAATAGATCTGTTTGTCACGTCTAAGGAAAACAAAGACTCTTCTCACAACCTCCATTTTTATTAAATATTTCTGTTGAAATACCCATTGGCAAAAGAGGAGGATTTTTGATGTATATGAGTTCCAGAAAAGTCTGTGTACTATGATGTGTCCACTTCACATGTATCACACAGCTCTATTGTTACTCTGTTCTTTTCCTCATTGTTTTTGATAACAAGAAATCTTGTATGCAGCAATGTAGAGGTTGAGTGTCTTAGTTTTTGAGGGGTGATAATTCCTGATATCATGGAACATACAAAAGTACATACAAAGGAATATCATCCCCAATCACTAAAAGAGATGCTTGAGTGATTGGTGATCCTTTGCTCTTCTGAACACTATCATAATAATTATTTTAGCATTTGTTTTTGTTTTTGTTTTTGTTTTGGAGACAGCATCTCACTTTGTCACCCTTGGTAGAGTGCCTTGATGTCACTGCTCACAGCAACCTCAAACTCTTGAGCTCAAGTGATTCTCTTGTCTCGGCCTCCCAAGTAGCTGGGACTACAGGCACCCACCACGATGCCCAGCTATTATTTTAGCATTATTGTTCCTATTAATTAATGTTGACATTAGACTTCTAAGATACACAGTACATTAAAATTCATTGAAAACATGTTGCAAATTCTAGCTAGAAGCTTGTAAAAAGAGAATATGAGGCCTATAAATAAGTGTATTTAAATTTGCATTTTTAAAAATGTAAGATTTGCATATCATCTTCAAATTGCTTAGTAAACAGTCCCTTTAAATATTTTTTAGAATAAAGTGTAGCTTGATTTATATTAAGTTTTTTCTTCTCTCCACTCAGCACTCTATAAACAGGATGACTCAGATGAAGGAATATTCTCAGTAATGAATGTGTAATACGTAAGGAAATTCATATTTTCCACTACTTTTTATAAGACCTAAGAAAGGATAAAAGAAGGAAGGAAGAAAGACGAACAAGCAAGAAGGAAAGAGAGAAAGAAACATTTGTCTTACGAAAGTTTAGACTCTGGCTCTACAACACAAAAGTACAGGCAGCTATAGTCCATCTGCCCATTACTTTAATACTTTGAACAAGTAGTTTATTTTCTCTCTGTCTCTCTCTTATAGAACCATGTGTCATTGGCATTAAACTTGCAGCTGCTGCCTCTCACATAAGCCAGAAGTGGGGGTTGGACTTTATTCCAAGAACACACCTGTTGCCTAGAAAAAAAACCCTCACATACCTGATTGCACAGGATGGAAATCTGAGAATGACACAAATGTGCATCATGTTTAACCCTGTGCCTGTATTTAAAAGCTATTTCACAGATACTAATAATGAATAAGGGCAGCCCAGGCTCTGATTTAATGTCTGTCTCAATGTGTTGGTTGTTGGTTGGGCTTAATTTACTGAACACTCAATAGTCTGTTGACAGAACAGACCACAAAAAAGGAGGAACTAATAGCTACAATTAGGAAGCTCTGCTGAACCAGAGAACATAACAGGTTTAGAAAAGATTAGATCTTGTAAAGCCTTCTTGTATGCAACATAAACCAAAGGGCTTATTTAAATCCTCAACCCAAGAACACTGACACAGCTTGCACCCTCCTTTTATAATAAAAAGAATAAACAATGCATCATTTTATAATAGATGTTATGGGTAAATAATCATCAATGTCAAAGGAAAGGATTCTCTGGAAACCTACATCATACCAAGTCTTTGATTGGACATTATTTATTCATAAATGGACTGATATGATTTTTTTGATTTTTTTTTTTAACAAAGCTGTCTTGTTGTTATTCATGGTATATGGAACTTACTCTCAGGACTGTTTCTTAAGTGATTTGACAAATACGAAGCCACTACAAATCATAACTCTTCCTAACCCAGATCCTTTGTAGAGATTTATAGAATTTACATTTTATATTTTTCTGGCAGTCTGAAACATTTTTCCCTATTCTTAATTAAAATGGATTTTTAAAACTTTAATTAATTGTTGATTAAAATGAAAAAGCCGCGATTTGAACAAAAGGGCAATAAGATTCAACCAAGCATAACACTCATAAAGCGTAATATGATTAAATCACATGCCACACAATATTATCTCCTTGAGTTCTCTAAGGACTAACATCATTAGATAACAATTATAGCCTCACTTTTCATGGGTCATGACCACTAGACTAGACATTCCTAGTCTTTACCAGTTATTTAAATAACCTACTAAATGTCTTGTTCATTTTGTGCGTTACCCTGCTGGTCAGGAAATGAGTTCAGAGTCGCAGAGTGAGATGTCTCTCTTGCCGTGACCAGCACTAGCAGTTTGTATTTTAGAGCTGTTTCTACTTTGGATAGCATGACCTTGAGCTAGTCCCTTAACCTGCTCTTTAACAAGGCAGGACGACATGATTTCCAAGGGCCTACTGGCTCTCACAGCCTGTGACAATGACTCATAGCTTGTCACAGCCTTAAAACATGAGGGGACGATTTGGTTTTCAAATGAAGAATTGCAATCTAGCGGCATCAGCACCATTATAAAAAAGCATCTTGAGACAGGCCAAGGAAAAACTATGAGAAACAGATGGAAGGAAACCTTTCAGAAACAGGATACACAGAACACTAAAGGTAAAATTACTTCTTACTTTACTATGGTCTGGAGAAGTGTTTTTCGATCTTTCTTTATCTCACAGCACACTTGAACCTATAGTTAGACTTCTGCGACACACTTCCAAAAAAAAGAGTTAAAAAAAGAATAAACTTACCGTGCTTTGAGCTTCTTTTGAAAGTAATTCCATTAATGATCTTTAAAAATGCAGCACACCTAAGATCCCTTCCACGGTACACCAGTGTGCCATGCCACACCAGGTGAAAATCACTGAGGAACATCGAACTCCTTCATTTAAAAAGATGCCTAAGCCTCCGTACATCTGTGCTTCCTTGGTTGACGCTTCTTCTTTTAAAGGGACCTTGTCTCTGGAACAAATAATAACCTTATATCAGGAATCAATAATACAGAAACATCTGTGTGTTAATTTATTTTACTAATAATATCTGTATTCTTCCAGTTCTTTTGATTTTAGAAGATATTTGCGGGTAATTTGTACTCACTGAAAAGGTGATCATTTGCATTTTTGGTGCCTTAAAATCTGGGTCCATATAGGGGCCCTTCATCCCCCTAAATTATCAGAAGTACCAGTATTTGGCGTTAACTCAATGAGCCAGGCCCTTACTACACAGATCTCTTCACTTTCCTACTTTATCTTCAGCCAAGTTGAAGTCTTTCAGAAACAGGATACGCAGAACACTAAAGGGAAAGTTAGTGGTCCTTCCACTGACTTCCAGTTTCCTGCTAATTGTTTTGACGTGTACATTTACTTTTGTTGTAACTAGACGTGAATTATCTCGGCAATCACAAGCCCAAAGACCTGTATGTCTTTCAGTGTCTCCAAATGGCAGAGATTCAAAAAATGACCTGCATAAAGCATTCTGCCTCTGGATTTCATACAGCCTTTAAATCCGACATCTCCTTTCTTACTGTCTTAACCATTTATGGCAGCCAGCTGTTTTAGAGAAAAAAGCTCTTAGAAGTCATCCATGCCAAGTTCATAACCCCTTTCTTTCTTGCCTGCTTTCTTGCTTGCTTCCTTTTCTTTCTTCTTTACTTCCTTTTTCTTTTTCTTTTCTTTTTTTTTTTTTTTTTTTTAGACAGAGTCTCACTCAGTCACCTGGGTTTGAGTGCCATGGCATCATAACTCACAGCAACCTCAACTCTTGGGCTCAAGTGATTCTCCTGCCGCAGCTGTCTGTGTAGTTGGAACTACAAGCACCTGCCACAAGAGCTATTTTTTTTAGAGATGGGGTCTTTCTCTTGCTCAGGCTCATCTCAAACTCCTGAGCTCAGGCAATCCACCTGCCTCGGCCTCCCAGAATGCTAGCATTACAGACGTGAACCACCGCACCCGGCCCTCCCATCTGTTCTTTTTCTTTCCTTTTTTTCTTTCTTCTGTCTTTGATTCCTTTTGTCCTTCCCCTCCTCCTTCCCTTCCTTCCATTCATCTTTCTGTCCTTTATAGAGAAGGAAACTACAAGCCAGAGAGTTAGGTGATGTGTTAAAGCCCATAGAAACTCAGTGGCAGAGCCTCTAGTCCTGAGAGTCTCCATCCGTCTTATTGACTGACACCTGCTTAGACATGCAGGGCAGCTGTGTCTCCCGCCACCCTTTGGGTAACTGGTTCCCTAGTGAGAAGCAAAGCACCACAGACCTACGTCCTTCTTCACACACTCCTTCTAGAATAGGAGGATAGGTCAGCCTAATGCAGACTCAGGTCTAGGGCCCATAAGAAGGTGGAAGGCCACTGTGCCTCGTGGAGACCTCCGGGAAGGGGCTGTGTCCCTCCGTCCCTCCGGGACAGAGCTGGGGCTTTGCTTTTTGCCCCTTCACTCTGACCTGGTCTTAGCCTGGTCAGTACTCATTGTGCTATTGGCACTTAATTTGCAGAATTCAGAAAGGTCTCAGACCAGCCTCTGTTAACATTTCTTCCCAGGAACATGGGAAACTTTTATTCTCAGCATTGAATACATACTTTGCCACCAAACATAGGCTTTGGTTCCCAGCCCATCTCCTGCGAAGCCACTGGCCTTTGTTGAACATGCCCGTGACTACTTCTCTACTTGAGGGAGTTTGTTTTCAGAGCATGCGATCCCCACCTCTCTCTGAGCCTTCCAGTTTCATTGCCTGCTTAGAGCTTTGGGGACTGGCCAGTGAGAAACTGCACTTGGAATCAAAATATCTTTGATGGGCCACCAGCCATCGCTAATCACCAGAAAATACCTGGCTGAAGCAATGAACGAAGTTCCGTGAGTCTCTAACGTTAATACGATACTTGCTTTTTTTCCTGGGCAGCAAATCTGTTTTTCACCAATTCTTGCCTCAGTGCTTTTCATTATGCTTTTAAAATAATTTAACTTTTTGAAGAAATATTTGTGTGGGTTTGAGAATTTCAGTCAGGGAAAGCACTGCCTTGAGAAGTGGACAGATTTATTTGTTCATCCTGCTTGCCTCTGTGCCCCTGAAGGTGACAGTTTTCAAGTTTCTTCTGTATTCTCCCTGTGTGATCGCCTTTCTTACTAAAGGTCACTTCATTATATACACAGCTTTGCTCCGTTTTCTCTTCACTCAACAATATTTCCTAGAAATCTGTTCTGTGAGTACATTTAGAGCTTCCCCGTGTTCCTCAGGGCTTCACAGCCCTCCGCTGTGCATGGACAAAGCTTATTTGACCAGGCCCCCACTGCTGGACATCGGGGTGTCTAAGCTTCTGCTACAGTGCATAACCTTGTATGCACATAGTTTCCTATACGTATATCTGAGGATAAGTTCCCCCCAGTTGGGTATTACTGGGCATAACAGGATCCCAGAAGGATACAAGTGGCATAGTCAAACGAGGGAATTTGAGGGGAGTTTAATAAAGAGATTATTTACAAAGCTATCGGCAGAGTGTCAGGAAAACAAACATGATGATGTTGCCGGGACTCCCAGTTCCAGGACCCTCTGCTGCACCAGGGCTCAGAGAGGCACAGCCAGACCCTGAGATCAGCAGGCTAGAGCCAAGGAATAAAGACCCCCCCGCCCCACTCGCCTCCCGTGGCCAAGTCTCCTGCCAGTCTTTCCACTGGCTGGACCCAGTTCGAAGCCAGGATCCAGGGAGCCTTGAGTGCTGGGAGCACAAGGCAGGATGCAGGAGGATAGATGATGGAGCTAGGGCAGCAAAACAGAGGTCGTCAGGACCCTGGGCGAAGGGAATGGCATCTTACCTGTGAGACCTTTTGTAAGCTGACTTCCAGAGGGGATGTGCCATTTACATGCCCATCAGCAATGGATGAAAACTGTTTCCCACACTCACCTACACAGGAGGATGTCGATTTCTCAGTACGATAGATGGAAATGGTATTTGTATGTGGTTTCAGTGATGATTGAGGTTGAGCATCTTTTTATACATTTAAGGGTCACTTATATCTTTCTTGATTATAAGTAGTGTATTTGTATCTTTGTCCATAGGGAGGGACAAGGAGGTTATTGGCTGCTGCTTCTTCTCACAGATTCTCACTCTGTTGCCAGGCTGAAGTGCTGTGGTGTCATCATAGCTCACTATAACCTCTAGCTCCTGGGCTCATTCAATCTTCCCATCTCAGCCTCCCAAATAGCTGGGACTACAGGTGCACTCCTCTGTAGCTGGCTAATTTTTGTATTTTTTGTTGGATGGAGTCTCACTGTGTTGCTCAGGCTGGTCTTGAACTCCTGGCTTCAAGCAGTCCTCACCCCAGGGCCTCCCAAAGTGCTAGGATTACAGTGTGAGCTGCTGTGCCCAGCAGGTTTCTGTATTATTGAATTCCAAAGTTCTTTATGTATTGGGATGCTAACTTTCTGTCTCTGGCGAGAGGTGCGTATATTCCCTCCCACCCCAGTTGTCATTATCTTATAACATTTCTTCTGGGTTGTTTTCGCTTTTGTTTTTGGACCATACAGAAGTATTTTTTATGTAGAATTTACCATAAAACCATTGCTAATCGGCCTTTTGGCTAAGATCAAGTGAATTTACCATAAAACTATCCATTTTTGTCTTTTATGGCTTCTAGACTTTGAGTGTTTTAAAAGGCTTTTTCATTAATACTCCATGGCTTCATTTTTTACATATAAACGCAATCCACGTTTGAGTTTATCTTGGTGTATGGTATCAGGCATGAATCCAACTTCTTTTTTCAGTTAGAGTCTCATCGTTCACCATTTATGAAACAGTTTATTTTATTTCCTCCATTGATCAAAATGCTTGCTAAATACCTGTTATTAAGGTCAGTTTTTTTTTTATGTATACAATTTTATTTTATTTTATTTTATTTTTTTTGAGACAGAGCCTCAAGCTGTCACCCTGGATAGAGTGCTGTAGCATCACAGCTCACAGCAACCTCCAATTTCTGGGCTCAAGTGAGTCTCCTGCCTTTGCCTCCCAAGTAGCTGGGACTACAGGCGCCCACCACAATGCCCGGCCATTTTTTGGTTGCAGCCGTCATTGTTGTTCGGCGGGCCCTGGCTGGATTCAAACCCGCCAATTCAAGTGTACGTGGCTGGCACCTTAGCCTGTTGAGCCACAGGCGCCGAGCCTTGGGGTCAGTTTTGGGACTTCCTGTTCATTCCATCATGCTTGAATCTGTTCATGTCTCAGTACCACACTATTTTATTTTATTTTATTTTATTTTAAGACAGAGTCTCATTATGTCACCCTCGGTAGGGTGCCGTGGTGTCACAGCTCACAGAACCTCAAACTCTTGGGTTTAAGCGATTCTCTTGCCTCAGAATCCCAAGTAGCTGAGACTAAAGGCACCCACCACAATGCCTGGCTATTTTTTGTTGTTGTTGTAGTTGTCATTGTTGTTTAGCAGGCCCAGGTTGGGTTAGCCCTGGTGTATGTGGCCAGCATGCTAACCACTAAGGTTCTGGGCCAGTACCACACTATTTTAATCACTGAGGATTTAGAGTATGTTTCATGTCTTAATTCTCCCTCATGGCTTTTCCTATCCAGAGTTTTCCTAGAGATATTTGATCCTTTGCCTTCTTATTTATAATCTGCATATCTGTTCCAAAAAAAGAAGTTGGAATTTTATTGGAATCAAATTGAATGTATGAATTTTTACATCTGGCCGAGTGTGGTGGCTCACACCTGTAATCATAGTACTCTGGGAGGCTGAGGCAGATGAATCACTTGAGCTCAGGAGTTCTAGACCAGCCTGAACAAGAGTGAGACCCCTGTCTCTACTAAAAATAGAAAAAACTAGCAGGTGTGGTGGCACATGCTTGTCCCAGCTACTTAGGAGGCTGAAGCAGGAGGATTGCTTGAAAAGAGTTTGAGGTTACTGTGAGTTAAGATCCCACAGCACTCCACCCAAGAAGACAGAGTGAAACTCTGTCTCAAAAAAAAAAAAAAACTTTACATCTGTGT
>CAUYON010055637.1:0-17262 GCA_963573935.1 Arctocebus calabarensis
TTGAATAGCAAATAGAACATCCACATGTATAGTGATCAAGAAAATGCCATGAAGGCTATCTCTAACAGTACGATCAAAATATTTCTGATTGTACATGAAGCACATTCTGCCCTATGATTGCACCAATGTACACAATTATGATTTAATAAAATTATTTTTTAAAAAAAAGAACATCCACATGGAAATCCTTTGAGCAATTCACAGACTGTGTTGTGTTAGGGGAATGTAGAATTTGACTAAAAAGAGTAAATTGGGGGTCCTTCCACCTCTGATCTTTGCTACTTCTCCTGATGATTCTAAGACAATACTCATTCGGTCAGCTCTCAAATTCTAAATAACTCTTTTGTCTCCCAAAACTACCAAATAGAAATTGGTTGAAAGTGTTTAAGAACTCTGTATTACTTCTGGATTCTTCTACTTTTAGTGGAAGATGATCATAATCATGATGATCACTTATTTTGTCTACTTATCAAATATTTATTACATCCTATGCATTTTCTGAAGAACTCTGTAAGCATTCCCTCCTTTAATCTTTCCTCCAAAATATTCTACATGAACATCTAAATGGCCTCTGAAAAACATAATTCTGACCATGTCAGCCCCTTCTAAAATCTTCCAGATGCTTCCATTATTCATACAAGGTCTGACAATTAAGTTTGTGAACTCATTCTAGAAAAGTGCTATATACTTCTTTGCTGAATAGCTCTGTGGCCATCTTTAAATTATTCCCCTTGGAAAGCCATGCACTGATGCCAGCACCTGGTTCACACTTTAAAGCAAATTTGAAACTCTTTTTCTGGAATGACCAGTTAGAGCTGTCATCATACAAGACATTAAAAATATTTACTATATTAATATAACTAACACTTAGCATGTAACTACCTACTGTGTGTAACACACACTGTGCTACAAGCTTGACCTGTATTAACTCATTTAATCCTCAGTAAAACTGCATGACTTGAACACTTACAATTATTGCATCCCGATTTAACTGACAAGGAAGCCAAGGCTCAGAGAAGTTTAGCAATTTGCCTAAGGATGCACAATGCAAATAATAGCAACCCACTCACTTGAATCCAGGCAATTTGGATTCAGAGTTGTCATTCTTAATCACAAAGCTCTGTGGTAAGCCTCTGAAAACAAATGCCGATGTGATGGCCTATAAGAGTGACCACATAGTTTATCATTCAAACCAGGACACTTTGAAGAATGAAAGGGGATGCCGTGAATAATTACAGCAGGTCTCGGAGACAAACTTTAACTGTCTAGGCAAACCTATATATATAGAGAGAGAGAGAAATAGTTTACCTCGAAGGCCATGCAGATCTGCCTACCTGCCTTGCCAGCTCCATCACACACAGTATCCCATTTATTCTCTGGGTCCCTCTTTTTGTTCCTTCAACAAGCCATGTTGCCCTGGAAACATTACACTTTCTGTGCAAAAATGCTTTCCCTACCTCTCCTTTCACTGATGAGTTGACACCTACTCAGCTTTAGCCCCTGGCTCCGGTTACTTCCCCTGGACTAAGTTTTGGGAATTTGATATGCTCCATGGAGCAGCATTGCTGTGATTTCAGGTAACATTGTCCTTCCCTTCCTGGTATATTCAGATAGATAGTGATTGGATCTGTGTCTCCTCCTCCAGTTTGCTTTGTACCTAGCATAGATCAAATGCTTAACAAATATTTGGCAATGAAAAAGAGGAAGGAAAAGAGGAAGCAACCTATATAAGATGCTGGCTTTTGTCCAGATCATACAGCGATAAATTCATTCATTAATTCATTCAACAAATAGACATTTAAGTGCCTCCTCTGCTCCAGGTGTCATTCTAGGTATTGAGAATATAGCTGGAAAGAGATAGGAGAAGTTTCCCGAAGTGTTCATTCTAGATAAGGATCAATAAATACATTAAGAAATAAAAAAAGACAGTTTCGGATAATTCACAAGGCAATATTAAAAAAGAAAAGAAGATGATATGACAGAAAGTGACTACTTTGGAAATGGATTTAAGTTTGGTGGCTGCTGGAGTCCAAATGCCCCTCCACATCCACGTGTTGAAAGCTTACCCCCATTGTGGTGGCAGTAAGAGGTCTTTGGGGGACAGTCTGCGGCCCTGCGCAGTACGCTGAGGGCGAGGATGGCGGCGGCGGCAGTGGCGACAGCTGGGAGCGGGACTCCTCGGGAAGAGGAGGGACCTAGTGGGGAGGCCCCGGACTCGCAGCACCAAGCCCCAATGACTGCAACCGGGGCTCGTCTTTCGAGGCTCCCTCTAGCGCGAGGGAAGGCCTTGGTGAAGGGGACCCCGACGTGACGCTAGCTGGACAGGAAGCCATCTTCATTCTGGCACGAGCCGCGGAGCTGTTTGTGGAGACTATTGCAAAAGATGCCTACTGCTGCGCTCAACAAGGAAAGAGGAAAACCCTCCAGAGGAGAGATTTGGATAATGCAATAGAAGCTGTGGATGAATTTGCTTTTCTAGAAGGTACTTTGGATTGATTGCCGAGCTGGGCAGTTTTGTGAGCCTTTGTCTGCATCTTTCAGCTCATCCCTCTCCACAGACCTCAGCTTTGAAGAACAGAGTCTTTGCACTTATATACACTCTTCCTGTTCTCCCCTCACTTACGCTGGAATAAGCAGAGATCCTTTCTGTTAGCTTTACTCTACAAGGTCTTCCACTACTGTGTCTGTCTTCCATGTCAGCCCTGGATGCAGCAGCTGCTGCTGCTTGGAGCAGAGATGAAGAAATTGTTCTGCATAAGTGGCTTGCTGAATAATGAGGATCAAAATAAAGCTCTTTGGTCAACTTCAAAAAAAAAAAGAGGTCTTTGGGGAATTGATTAAGTCCTGAGGACTATACCCTCATACATGTAATAATGCCTTTAAAAGGGACTAGAGGGAATCATCTTATTCCTTTCCCATTGTCCATGCCACTCTTCCATCCTGTGAGAACACAGCTTTCCTCCCCTCCAAAGAATGCAGCAACAAGCTGCCATCTTGGAAGCAGAGCAGCCCTCACCTGCCAGTGCCTAGACCTTGGACTTACCACCCTCTGAATTATGAGGAAGTACATTTCTGCTCTTTTGTCATAGCAGCACAAGTGTACTGTGACAGTAGCCAGGAAGAGTTCTCCAGGAAAGTGACATAGGTGATGATGAACCTGAATGGTAAAAAACCGTGAGAAGGTTTGCCAAGGACAACCAAGTGGAGGAAAGGCTGGCTGGAAAGGACAGAAATACCAGCATGTCAGGAGCACAGACCAGACCAAACGGTCGAGAGTGGGTGGGGAGGTGCACGGGCCCCTTTGTATATGATTCATAAGCAATGGAACAAAGTTCCTATTTTCTTTCATGTGATGTAAAGTTTTAGGTTTTAAAGAGCAGGGTGGGTTGGTTTGATTAACTATATATATATATATATATATATATTTTTTTTTTTTTTAAGACTACTCTGGTAACTGAATTGGGAAATGGACTAGAGAGAGAGACAGAGCAGAAGGTGGGGAAGAATTGCAATAATCTAGGCAAGAGAAGGCAGTGAACACAGAGGCGTGTCACGGAGAGGCTTCTCTGAGCCCTGGGAAGCTGGCTGCAGAGCGTATCGCCATCAGCAGGTCTGCGTGGAGCCTGAGTCTGAAGTTGCAGCAAACTTCCAGGTAAAGCTAATGTTGTCCATCTGAAGACCACAACTGAGAGAGGAGAGTTCACGGAACTTGCTGATAAGTCACATTTGGAAAGCTTGGAAAGAAAAGAATTGTTCCCCATACCCCTTTGGAAAACAACACAGAAGGTAGTGGCATTTATTGAAGTGGGAGGTTCATCACCATCCCACCTTTCTAAGTTACCTCACTGCTGTCTGGTGGGCCTGGAAAACTTCTTAGGATGGTTAAATAGCAACTTACTTTGGCAAAAAGGCCAAACCCAGAGTTATGATAGCACAGCACGTTTCTAACCCAGCAAAAAAATGACACACAGCTATGATGATTCCAAGCTCTTAGCAGTAAAAATGCCATTTTCCGTTGGGTCTGCAAGCATTGCCACATTCTCAGTCTAGAAGGGTGCTTATGGATCATTCTTTTCCCAAAGACATCAGGTACCCTTAAAGGCTGCTAAAAAATTGGGTCATAGCACAAAGAAAATTATTCTCGCACCTTTGGGCACACTGTCCAACCGTTGTTCCCTTGTCCCAAACAAGTCCACCTGGCGGAGTTTGTTTAACCCTGTCATCATCATTTTCAGACTATCTCTTGTTTTCCAGGAATAAAGCCTGGCTGATGAATAGCGTTGGGCAAACTGCTAAGTGTGCTCACGCACGAGGCTGTTTTCTGTTTGTGAACCTGAAAGCTGCCCGAGAACTCTCCGCCTTGCTCAAAGAGCTTGTACAAAGCTGATTGAGAATTATCTGGCTGCACACGTGTGTTATAAATTGAATCTGACTTTACAATTTCTGGGACTTCACTGGTTGCTCCTTAGAAATGAGAAAAGACGGCAGGTCCACGTGCCCTGGTTCTGTTCAGGTTCTGTGAGCGTCCCTTCTCCTGTGCGGCCCCGGCCTCGAGAGGGCTATTCACCTGTACCTAATTCACAGCTCACATCTGGGTGCAGGCCATGCACAGACATTTACTTGAGTCTAAGGTGACCTCCTCCATGTGGTGTTGTCAGGAGATACAGAGGTTTGTCTGATTTTGAGGGCCCCTTTAAGCTAGAAAATAAGATTTTCTGTGCTGAGCATGGTGACTCATACCTATAATCCCAGCAATCTAGGAGCCAAAGGCAGGAGGATTTCTTGATCATAGGAATTCAAGACTAACCAGGGTAAATGAAATCCCATCTCTACTAAAAATAGAAAAACTAGCCAGGTGCTGTGTGGTGGGAGCCTGTGGTCTTAGCTACTTGGGAGGCTCAGGCAGGAGGATCACTTGAGCACAAGAATTTATGGTTGCTGTTATCTACAGTGACTCCACAGCACTCACACTCTCTGCCCAGGGTAACAACAAGACTCTGTCTCACAAAAAAAAAAAACCTATGCTTTTCTGGGTTGAAGAAACATTTTAAAAGACTTACAAAAAATCCCATAAGACTCTTTGGACATCAACAAGCTCTTAACCAAAAAACATTGAGCAAATGAATCAGAAACATACGGATTACGTTTCCCCTGAATTACACGTGGGTTTCACATAAGAGACTTGGGGTTGGCATCTATGTGGCAAAAGGGCATAAGAAAATGATGTCCAACCCGTTAGCTTATAACCATTTGAAAAATTCTTTTTTTTTTTTTTTTTCTGGCCATGGCTGGGTTTGAACCTGCCACCTCTGGCATATGGGGCCAGTGCCCTACTCCTTTGAGCCACAGACAGCACCCTGAAAAATTCATTTTTAGAAAGAATAAAAATGCTGCTTAATTGTCTGCTTCATTCTTCTTTGAAACATTAAGTTTGTTTTAGTTTAAAGGATTCTTTTCCAACCTTGACCTTCCACAATGTCCAATAGATGAGACAGACAAGGCGGTTTTCCTGGGCTTCTTTTCTGCAGTTGCAATGGGTTTTGTTTACCAGCTTTGATGGAGGTTAATAGTCTATGAGTGTTCTCTATCCTAAGGGGAAAAAGTCTTAGAAGCATTTTCCAGTATTGTGATCTAGTACCATTTTCAAAGGTGGTCCTTTCTCCAGGGGACTAGGAAGAGATGAAGAAAATGTATCATTTTTTTGGCAATTGCCAAACAGGTCTGTATTTAAGACTTGTAGTCTCAAGCTGGGCATGTTGGCTATGCCTCTCATCTCAGTGCTTTAGGAGACTGAGGCAAGGAGTTTGAGACCAGCCTGGACAATACAGCTAGACACCTCCTCTGCAAAAAATAAGAAAAGTTAGCCAGGCATGATGGTATACCCCTGTAGTCAGTCAGCTCTTTGGGAGGCTGAAGCAGGAGGATCCTCTGATCCCAGGAGTTTGAGGCTGCAGTGAGCTATGCTCATGCCACTGCACTCCAGCCTAGGCAGCAGAGCAAGACCTGTCTCTAAAAATGAAAATTAAATTTTTTTTAAAAAGCTCGTAGTTTCAGTCACCAGGGAGGGAGGAATGTTGAGCAAAAGAGATGATCTCCACTTACTTCTTGATTCATTTAAGTAGCAATTCTAGTGGAAACAAAACCCCCCAAAGTGACCTTGATAACATTCCCTGTGTATAGCCCATGTCAAGTTCAACTTACATTCTTTTCTAAAAATGCTTCTTTGTCACATTGCCAAGGACAAACGGGGTTGAGTTCAACTACATATCTTTTAAAATCTTGGGAATTTTTAGTAAGGAGAGAAAATTTTCTCACAATTACCACATAAAACGTCTGAATCCAATGCCCACTATGCTTCTGGGGTTTGAAAACAGTGAGTTGTCCTTTAAATCCAAATTTTTCCTTGTTTATTCCATTAAATCACTTAGCAAATCCTTCTTCTAATAAACAAGGTTAAGGCAAACCTAAGTCAAGGTCTGACAAAGGGACTCATTTCTACAAGTGGAGTACAACATCACCAAACTCCTCACAGTGCTGGCTTCCCCAGCCGTCCTGCCCACTTCCCCACCCTCTTCCATGGCTCTCCTGAGTCCAGCACAGGCGATATCAGCCTTCATTCTGTTCCTCAAACACTTTGAACTTCTGCCCATCCTAGGGCTTTGACAGTGGCCATCCCTTCCACCTAGGGCCCTCACATCCCTGCTCTTGCTCCTTTCTGCCATCCTAGTCTCAGTTCAAGGGCCCATCTCTGGCCACTTAACCAAAGGTTGTCCCATTGGGCCCCCCGCTTGTCCCGGTCATTCTATAACCTAGTAAACCATTTGCTTTCCCTCTGAGAATGTTATCACTGTCAGAGGTGTCTTGCTGCTATATCTATCTGCTAGTTTATTTCAGTCTTCACCTGCAAACCCAGGCTTCATAGCAGCAAGCCCTTCTCTGGCTTGTTCGTCACTGTATCTGAGGGACATGCAGAGTAGGCACTCAGGAGATATCTGGTAAGAAGCCAAGTGACAATTACGTGCTATTAGTGCCATCCCACAGCATGAGGTGGGGAACCTGCAGCCTCAAGGCCATGTGTCGCCTTCCAGATCCCCAAGTGCAGCCCATACGCAAATCCAAACTTCACAGAATAAAGCCCCTTGTTAAAAGGGTTTGGTCTGTAAAATGTAGATTCACTCAAACGGCTGCACACAAGGATCCAGAAGGCCACAGGTTGCCCTCCCTCCTTGGCACCGTTCACACCCAGAGCTCCTTCCAGGATCAGGCCAGAGCTAGCTGTACCTGAAATCTCATCTTTTTATACCCCTCATTTCCTGCCCTGATTCTCTTCCTCCCTTCCTCCTGAGAGAACACCCTGAATAAATAACTTTTTTACCCAACTCCCTGTATCAGGCTCCTAGGAAACCCAACCTAAGCCAAAATACAAACAAAGTTCATGAAGTCAGCATTCACCCACTGGTAATTGTAGGCAGTGTCCAGTTAGCATTCAATCTGTTTTTATAAATACTGCTACTGTGTGCTTTGAATGCCTCCAGGGCAGGAAGGTACGACATTTAGTACAGTGGTCCAGAAGTGCTCAGAGTTGATGACAAGGACCCATGTGTTCATTTGCACACCAAGCTCTGTAGGCAATATTAATGACATGCCTCGCACAAATACACACCCATAACAACAAATGCATATGGATGTTGTGATGCTAAAATACACTTTATTATAAAATATTCAATTCATAGTAAGTCTTGGTCATTTTATATCTACCAATTTCAATACTTTGAGGTATATAAAATTGTTTTAATGTTACAGAGAAATCTTCATATTCATGAAAGGGGTTATTACTGATTTAGAAAATAAATTTACAAAGTAAAAGAAAAGGAAAACACTGTATCTAAAGAATAAGCTAAGCACTCAGGATCCAATCCTAAGAAAAAGTTGCTGCCTTAGCATTTCTCCCTATAACTTCTTTCCTAAACAGTTTCACCTATTTTATTATCACCTAAACTTCTGCAAACTGGAAATTCATTCAAGCTAATGAGTAATATCTTGGGGAAAAAAATCTAATGTAAAGATTAAAAGGTCAAAAACCATCTCCTGTTTAGTAAGAAATTGCCAAGCCATTGACTCAATACACATTCACTGAGAACCTACTCTGTGAAAGGCATTAAACCAGCCAGGGATACAAAGACAGAAAGTTCCATAAAAGACAGGGATTCTCTTTAATTTAAAAATAAATAAATAAATAAAAAGCCAGGTCAGGCAAGTGGCTCATTCCTGTAATCCCAGCTAAGTGGGAGGCCAAGGTGGGTGGATCACAGGTTGGAGACCAGCCTGAGCAAGGGCAAGACCCCATCTGTAAAAATAGCTGGGCATTGTGGCAGGCGCCTGTTGTCCCAGATACTCAGGAAGCTGAGGCAAGAGAATCTCGAGGCTGAGCTCAAGAGTCTGAGGTTGCTGTGAGGTATGACACCACAACACAATACTGATGGAGACAAAGTGAGACTCGGTCTCGAAAAAAAAAAAAGTTTTTTTTTCTTATCATCTGGCTAAAGTAAAATAGATCAGTGAGGAAACAGAACTTTGGGACTGAATAAATCCTATGAAGCTGGAAACAAGCAAGTTGGAAGCATAAAACATTCAGGGATTGGGGAAATTAGAATTCTGTAAAAGCAAAGCCAGGTGAGAAAGAGAAGTTCCAGGAAGTGAGGACGACAATAGAAAATTTAGTCTATTCAGAAATGTTGCCCAAGTTACACCACACAGCAAGGAAAGGGCAAAAATCCTCTCTCCTCCCTCCCTCTGCCATGTTAAATAAATGCTATGCACCTCAAACAGGACTCCAACCACTCACCTCAGCTATCTTTCTGGACGGCAATGCTGTTTTTCAGACCTTCTTCTTAATAGATATCTGAACATGCAATTGAACCTGTAGACTACCAGGCCTTGGTCCACAGCTTTGTGAGCTCTGATTTGGGAAATTGGCCAGCATTTTTCTGTATGAAGTAACTTCTGCATTGGCTAATAAACATTCCCATGTTCAAGAATGTGGTAGGAAGCCTTTGTTACCACATACACCTCATTGGTTTTCAGATGCTATCTGAAGATTTGGGGGAAAGTTGACATTTGTTCAGAAAGGCATGTATCAATTACCTACTTTACACCAGGAGCAAAGCTATTCACTGGGGACCTGCAGGTGTATAGCAGAACCTCCACAGTTGACCACCTCCCTTTATTGGCCATCTCCTTCCATTGACCCGATTTTCACAGACTGGACATTTACCACATGTACTCAATGAAAGTTCCTTATGTTGACCACCTCTATATGTTGACCAGTTAATTAAACACTTCCCTTCAAGGAAATCATACTTTGAGATCCCAAAGAAGGAATGAGTTTGCAGACTGGGATCAGAGAAGGCTTTAGGAAAGAGCTGATGCTCTGTCCTTAAAAGATAAAGGGGGTGGCTCGGCGCCTGTAGCTCAGCAGGCTAGGGCGCCAGCCACGTACACCTGAGCTGGTGGGTTCGAATCCAGCCTGGCCCACCAAACAATGACAGCTACAACCAAAAAATGGCCGGGCGTTGTGGCGGGCGCCTGTAGTCCCAGCTACTTGGGAGGCAGAGGCAAGAGACTCACTTGAGCCCAGGAATTGGAGGTTGCTGTGAGCTGTGATGCTACAGCACTCTATCCAGGGTGACAGCTTGAGGCTCTGTCTCAAAACAACAACAAAAAAAAGATAAAGGGGGTAACATTGCTCCAGATAGCTGGAAATGTCTGCACAAAGAACTAAAATAGGAAATCATATGGCTTGATCAAAAATAGTGACAAGATTAGTAAAAATGAAAAGTAATCCCTGCACAACTTTTCATATGTTTAGGGCACTGGTCTCATGCTCTTTTATAAAGAGAGTTTACTCAAATCTCTGCTTGTTTCACTATTAGGTCATTTGCATTTTTCTTTATTATTTTATAGGTGCTCTTTACATATTTATGATATGAGTCCTTTTCCATATATACACAAACATACACATTTATACAAACATATATATTGCAAGCATCTTCCAGTTTATACGTTGCCTTATCTCTCTCAATGGTGTCTTTTGGAAGACAGAAAATCTTAACATAGTCAATTTATCAACATCACCCTTAGTGCTGAAGCACTTTTGGGGCCTTGTTAAAGAAAAGTTTTCATAACCACACTATTCATAATTTCCACAGCTTGGAAGGAACTCAGATGTCCATCAAGAGTAGAATGGGTAAATAAAAACTATCACTTCAATGGATCATGACACAGTGGTGAATGTGAGTCAGCTCTAACCTCATACACAGTGTGGGTGAAACATCCTGACACAGGTGAATACATACTGTAAGATTCTATCTACTTCAAGTTTCACAGAAGTAGAAACTAATCAATGGGGGTAAGAAGTCAGGACAATGGGCGGACAATGGCTGGGGGGGACTCGAAGGAGCTTTTGGGAGGTGCTGGTTGTGTTCTGTTTTGTGATCTGGTTCCTGGTTTCATTGGCATGCAAATTTTATGAGAATTCATCAAGTAACACATGTTTTTCCACATCTATATTCTAATCCCCTACAAACATTTACATTTAAAAGCGTAAGAATACACCACCTAAGGAATAACAGTGTCCAAAAATTAGGCTGGAAGAAACAGAGGTTCCAGAATTTGAAGATCCCTACTAAGATGGAAGGGGAGTGTTAAGAAGTTTTAAGGTCTGGGCTTTAGAAAGGCTAACTTGTCATGAGTATACAAGGGAGGCAAAGAGATCCATTTGGAAATGTCACAACAATCTCAGAGAGAGAAAAAGAGACCCGGTTAGAAGCTGAGGTAGCAACACTGAACAGAGACAAACTTGGGTTTTCCTACTGAATGTTTCTTTAAAATCCATTTACCATTGTTATAAGACCAAAAGCACCTGCCCAGGGTATGAGGATGAGGGTGGAGGGTGGAGGGGTGGGGAGGGAGGCCTACAAGTCTTTGACAGATGTTGAGTTTTCAAACAATGCTCAACCTTGATAAACAAACCTCTCTCCCAGATTTATGAAGTCCAAGCATTTTTGTCTGGCTCTTGTCTCACTGATACAAATCCACATATGGATTAGTGGAAAGTTATAGAACTGACACACTATTGTTTGGACACATTTTTCCTTTCCTCCCTTCTCTCACCCTCCCCTGCACGCTAGTCAAGTCCTCTTGCTGGGTGGTTTCTACGTGTCTCCTTATTTCCCTCCTCTGTCAGCAAGCTCATTAGGAGAGTTATTCCTTTTCTGGGAAATGAGGTGCTCTGGAAGGCAGCAATTGCATAGGGAACTCAGGTAAGCAGTGTGGAGCAAGATGGGCCACTGCCAGGCCTCCAGGCTCTCACAGTGCTGGGAGGTCTTCCCCAGATACCATGTCAGGACCACATGTGTGCTGCCCCTGAGAGGCAGCAGGGATGGGACAACCCCTTGATGTCATCCGTGTTCCTCCATTATGTTCACTGGCAAGTATTTATTGGCCAGGCTAAGCCACCCACTCAATTGCAAGCTTCATGGGAAAAGGTAGAATGAAAAGATGAAATCTATTTCCACTGCTTGAAAGGAAATCAGTATCAATAGAACAAGTATGCACCCCACTCCATCCTGCCCCAGGGCTGTGAGAATAGATGCTGTCTGCTCACGATTCTGAAAGAAGGGGAAGGAAGGGAAGGGAAGGGAAGGGAAGGAAGGGAAGGGAAGGGAGGGGAGGGGAAGGGAAGGGGAGGGAGGGGAGGGGACAGGAGGGGAGGGAAAGGAAGGGAAGGGGAGGGGAAGGGAAGGGAAGGGAGGAAAAGGGAAGGGAAGGGAAAGGAAGGGAAGGGAAGTGAAGGGAGGGGAGGAGAGGAAGGGAAAGGAAGGGAAGGGGGAGCTGGGAGGAGAGGAGAGGAGAGGAAAGGGAAGGTAAAGAAAAAGAGAGGGAGGGAGGAAGGGAAGGAAGGAAGGGAGGGAGGGAGGAAGGGAGAGAATTAGTACACCGAAACTTAAACACAGTATCTCCAAGAGCAGAAAGGAAACAAAGATGTTTAGGTCAAGCAATGGCATTTCGTTTCCTAATCTTTCCAAGGTCTCCCCTTGGAACAGATACATAGTATTCTTACATTTTTTTTCCTGTCTTTTCTAGATTTTATGTGATAATGTCTCTTCTTGTACATTTCATGAACTCGCTTTTGTGTCTCACCACCTTATGGAAAGACAACTGATGTGGTCGAAAACTAACTCCAAACTTTACCTCTCTGGGTTTGTATTACCCTTTCCTGCGAGATTCAAGATGTCAGAATCAAAATTACTTTGCCCAGAAGAAGGTGGGGCTTTCCTACCTGTCTCCTCTGAAGGAGCACAATCTATGCAATCCATTGTTTAGCCACATGAGGCTTCCATACCTGTCGGATAAAAGTGCCATTGCTTTCTCACATGAAAAATTATGGTCTCCCTTACTGACCTGGTAATTTCTGAGTCTTACTCAGGTCACGAGCCACCAGTTTCAGAGCAGCTGCAATGTAAGAGTGATTTAGAATCATAGGAGGGAAAACTTCTCCCCTGGGCCAGCGTAAGCCTACAAAGTCTCTAGGACTGAACAGCCTCCAATTCACTCATGAAACAACATAATTATTATTTGTTGGCCAATCAGTCATAAAAACCACCATTCATTTACCCTCTAATGACTTATGAGAAGCAAGCTTTGAGTGACCATCTCTCCAATCAACGTAGCACCAAGGGGCTTAGCCAGACCTATCCCCACGTGAGATACAACAAAATCCTGTCTCACAGAGGTGAATTCTTCATTATTTTAGAGGATCTGGGGAACTGCATTTTGAGCCATAACATGAGAGAGTGGCCTAAACTTGAAAAATTACTGGCATTTCCAATTCTAAGGTGAAAATGTGGCCCTAGAAATTTTCCCATCTTTTCATTACTCCTGTTGCACAGTTATTTTGGAACCTTGCTTAGATAACCTTCTGAACTGGAAAAGTCATACCTAGAGACATTTTTCAGACACTTTCACAAAAATTGTCCTTCTAGCAGAAATAAACACTGTATCATACAGAGATCTACAGGGATGAACTTATAATGATTCACCATTATCACATTTTTTCTCTGAAATCTGATATTTATTTTTCAAGTTCATGTTCTATTTATATACTTCTCTAAGTTATCTGGGCCCTTTACCTTTTGAATTATTGTGTCAAAATATTATAGGGGTATAAATGTTTTTGGTTACATGGATGGCTTTGTAGTGCCTGATGGTTTTAAGTGTGCCCACCACCCAGATAGCACTGTTTGTACCTTTCAGGTAGGTTTTCTCCTATCCTCTCCTCCTGAGCCCACCCCTGCTGGATTTCCACTGGGCCCTTCTCAATATAAAAGCATTAATAGTATTACATATTATATAGCATTATATTTAGTTGATGTTCAAAAAAATACATCTGGTTATTTTTGCACAACTTTGAGAAGCAAAGGACCAATTTCATAAGATCTTTAAAAATAAATAAATAAATAAATAATAAAAAAGATCTTTTGAAAGAGGGACATAATGGCTCATTTTAGTAAATGTTAATTCATTTGCTAAACTGAATTTACAGAAAAAAAGCTATGTTACATGTGGATTGAAGTAAAAGAAAAGAGTGAAATAAAAGGAGAGAATTAAAGAAAAATAAGAGAGGACCTCTTGTCCCCCTTTCTGGGAGAAAGAAAGGGAGGATTCTGTAATGCATTTTTCTATGGACACATCAGGAGGGAACAGGACTTTGAATTCAAGTGGTTGCCTGACTCTTCCACACTTGCAAGCCCAAGCCTATACCAGCAGATAATTTTATCTCCTGTTTTTCTCTGGGACAAATTTCAGGGATGCTACCCTGGAACACCTGCTCTGTGCTTTGGCCCAACCAGTGCCTCTTGAGCAGACAGCTTTATGGTTATCATCCTAATTTATCCCTCTTTGACAGGAAGGAAGGCAACTGTCATAACACAAAAGCAGATTTCTCGGGCATGGATAGAGGGCACACAATTTGGGATGGAGAGCATCTTGGGTTCTGGAAGACAGGAAGTCTAGTTGCTACTACGCACTGCAATGGCCACATGGTTCAGGAAATCTGTATGTGGGGATTTATATTTTACCACAAACCCAAATTAAGATAACACAAACTTATTTGATGCCCTCAATAACTCAGAGTGTGGCCACTAATACTGGTTCACCACAGTCCTCAACTCCAAAGTCATGGACTGGTTCTGTGGCTGCACCGCAGGAGGTGAGTGATGGAGAAGCAAGCAAAACTCTATCTGTATTTACAGCCATTCTCAGTTGCTTGCATCATCCCCTGAGGTCCACCTCCTGTCATATCAGTGGTGCCATTAGATTTTCATACGGTAAACTGTGTGTAAACCGTGAATGCAAGTGATCTATGTTGCCCACTCCTTGAGAGAATCTAATGCCCCCCTATCTGTGGAAAACTATCTTCCATGAAATCAGTCCCTGGTGTCAAAAAATTTGGGGACAGCTGATCTATGACATTACCTAAGATCATGTTTTCATCCCAACATCTTTTCAGCACCTCTAGCACCTCCCACCAAGGACTTGGATGGAATCAAATCTACACCAACCTGAGATGTTTGCCCTGCCAGAAAGTTTGATCGTAATGTCTCAGAATCTCTGGAATCATGGTTTAGTTCCTCCTTTCCCATCTTTATTCAGCATCTAGAAGCAGAGCCCAAGATGGGAATTCACTTGAAAGAAATTTATTGATAAAGGAGAAAGGGAGAGAATGGGAAGGAGAGTAAGGGTGTAGTCTCAGCTGGAATCCCATCTCAGTCTGATCCCACAGAGATCTCTGGTGAAATCCCAGAATTGCCTCTCTTCCTTTTTGAGGCAAAGGGTCCATTTATGCCCCTACATCAGTCACTGGCTGTGGGCCACCCCCAGGGCCAGGGGAGTTGCATAACTTTCCAGGCAATTCCAGGGTAGGAGACTCCCATTTGGCCAAGTGCAACGCTCCAAAGCAAGAGGCAGCTGTAAGCCATTAAGAACAAATGCTCTGAACATGCAGATACGGGAAGGCCAGCCTGCCCAAGGGGATGTAGAGGGAGCAGCAGTGACATCCCTCACAATCCTAATTCATCCAAATTCACCCAAAAATATTCCTTTGGACAATGTTTGGGTTCCTAATGCTTCCTTTCAAACAATTCTGGTGAGGCAGGATATAATTATGTACCAATCTATAGTATTTATTAAGAGCTTCCTGTGTGGGCGGTGCCTGTGGCTCAAAGGAGTAGGGCACTGGCCCCATATGCTGGAGGTGGCGGGTTCAAACCCAGCCCTAGCCAAGAACTGCAAAAAAAAAAAAAAAAAGAGCCTCCTATGTGCCAGGCACTTTCCTAAATTTATGTCTATATTCACACAATAATCTTATGAGGCAAGCATTATTGTTACATACAAGAGAAAGGAGGAACGGAGTCATTAAAGAACTTTCCAAGTTAGTAAGTGGCAGAGCCAGCATTGAGACGCTGTTTTCTTCATACTATATTAAACTGCCTCTTGCTTGCTGCCAAAGGGTAGCAGCTGAAGAGTGAGAAAAATAAGCTCAGAGCTCACATGGTAATTTTTGATTATATGAGATACCACACCCAACTAGGTGAGAAAAAAACCCTATTGAATTATGGACATAGCAGCTTGAGGGTGGTTAATACTCTTTTGTGTGTGTGTGAATTTCAAAAACATGTCACAGTGTTATCCCCTGGTTGACGTTCACCATTTGAACTTTCAACATTTAAATCTCATGAAAGTGCAGTTGCATAAGATGTGACTCTTTGCCAAAGGAAATAATAGCTAACATTTGTTAAACAGTTTCTATGTGCCAGGCACAGTTCTGAGCCATTTACACAGATTATATCATGTAATCCTCAGAACCATATCATGAGGCAGCCCCATTTTCAGATAAGGAAGCTGAGGCAAAAAGAGAATAATATGTCCAAGGGTATGTTGCCAGAGAAAGCATTAGGGCCAGATTTCTAAGAGACCAGTCAGGATTTGGAGCTCATGTTCCTACTTTGATGCTTCCAGAAAAGTCTTAGATGTTTGGAGCTAGGAGTCACATTGGATGGTCCAACATTCCCAATTTAGAGATGAGAAAACTGAGGCCCTGAAATTGCTGGTGACTGTAACAAGGTCACAAGGATCCAAGATGCTTGATTTTGCTAACAGTACTATCTATACCAGGGGTCCTCAAACTACGGCCTGTGGGCCACATCCGGCCCACCGAGGACATTTATCCATCCCACCAGGTGTTTTTGCCACCAGTGCCTGTCCTGCTTAGCAGCTGACTTGTCCCTGGCCACAGTGTGCATGTGTGAAATGTGCACCGCACTCTCCGACTCCCCTCCTTCTCTCTGTCTCTGAACTCCTCCTCTCAATCTCAGGTGAGATTTGATCAGAGGAGTTTTGAGCTTGCCAGTGCAGAGCTTGCTGCTGCCTGAGGACGAAGGTAAAAACAAGTTAGGATTTTTTTTTTAAAGTTAGGAGGTCTATTTTGTGGTTAAGGGGGGCCTTTTTGTCTCAAGTTAGGACTTTTTGCAGATACAAGGTGCCTTTTTTTTTTCATTTTAAATATTGTATTTGTACTTGTTCCTTTTTCTTTTTGCAGTTTTTGGCTGTAGCTGGGTTTGAACCCACCACCTCCCTGGTATATGCAGCCAAAGCCCTACTCCTTTGAGCCACAGGAGCCGCCCCCATTTTGTTTTTTTACTTCAAAATAAGATACAATTGCTGTGCATAGGAATTTGTTCATAGTTTTTTGTTTTTTTTTAACTATAGTCTGGCCCTCAAAAGTTCTGAGGCACAGTGAACTGGCCCCCTGTTGAAAAAATTTGAGAACCCCTGATCTATACCTTGACAAGTTTTGTCTCAAGAAAAATACGGTGGGCTGGGTGGCATGGTGGCTCACACCTGTAATTCTAACACTTTGAAAAGCTGAGCCAGGTGGATTGCCTGAGCTCAGGAATTTGATACCTGCCTGAGTAAGAGGAAGACACCATCCCTACAAAAAAAAAAAAAAGAAAGAAAGAAAGAAAAGAAAAGAAAAAATAGCCAGGCATTGTGGCAGGTATTTATAGTCCCAGCTCCTCAGAAGGCTGAGGCAAGAGGATTACTCAAACCCAGGAGTTAGAGGTTGCTGTGAGATATGATGCGACAGCACTCTACCCAGGGCAACAGAGTGAGAGTGTGTCAAGGAAGGAAGGAAAGAAGGAA
>CAUYON010055638.1:0-13243 GCA_963573935.1 Arctocebus calabarensis
TATTTATTTTTTTGAGACAGAGCCTCAAGCTGTCACCCTGGATAGAGTGCTGTGGCATCACAGCTCACAGCAACCTCCAATTCCTGAGCTCAAGCGAGTCTCCTGCCTCTGCCTCCCAAGTAGCTGGGACTACAGGCGCCCACCACAACGCTCGGCCATTTTTTGGTTGCAGCCGTCATTGTTGTTTGGCAGGCCCAGGCTGGATTCTAACCCGCCAGCTCAGGTGTACGTGGCTGGCGCCTTAGCCCATTGAGCCACAGGCGCCGAGCCGAGACTCTGTCTTTAAAAAAAAAAAAAGAAAGAAAGAAATTTTGATTTTAAATATGTTTTTCCAAAATAGATGAATAGAAATAGAATATTTTTTACAGCAGGGTACACCTATAATCCTAGCCCTTTGGGTATCCAAGGCAGGTGGATAGCCTGAGCTCTAGAGGTACCCTGAGCACAGGGAGACCTCTATCTCTACAAAAAATAGAAAAACTAGCCAGGCTTATGGTGGGTGCCTGTAGTCCTAGCTACTTGGGAGGCTGAGATAAGAGGATCGATCACTTAAGCCCTGGAGTGTGAGGTTGCTATGAGCCAAGACACCACAGCACTCAATCCCAGGGCTGAGTGAGACCCTCTCTGAAAAAAAAAAAAAAAAAGGTGCCAGTAACTCAGTGGGTAGGGTGCCAGCCACATACACTGAAGCTGGTGGGTTTGAATCCAGCCCAGGCCTGCTAAACAACAATAGCAACAACAACAAAAATAGCCAGGTGTTGTGGTGGGTGCCTATAGTCCCAGCTACTTGGGAGGCTGAGGCAAGAAAATTACTTAAGCCCAAGAGTTTGAGGTTGCTGTGAGCTGTGACGCAACGGCACTCTATCCAGGGTGACATAGCAAGACTCTTGTCTCAAAAAAGAAAAAAAAAAGGAAGAAAGAAAAGAAAAGAAATACATTTTTTTTTTCCAGTGTTTGACCAGGCCAGGTTTGAACCCACCACCTCCAGTATATGGGGCTGGCACCCTAGTCCTGTGAGCTACAGGTGCCAGCCACCCTACTTTTTACTTTTTTTGAATGCTTGTAAATTCCTTCAGAGCTCGAAGGCCTAAGCTATTCCTGGGTTTCCAGGTTATTTGAAGATTTAGGTTGACTGAACTGGAGAACAAAAAGCACAAGACAAAATGGATTTTCCAATCATCTCCCGCCATGCTAGAGGTAGCCCAGAACCTAGGCACTCTCAATGAGTCTATTAAAATTATGGAAAATGGTAAAGTATAATTTGAAATAATATAATACAGATAGAAGGACTAAAATGTTACCAAGTCCATTTCTATACTCAAGTGTATGACTAACTTTGTGATGCTGGTGCTAAGAATAATAACAAAAGTAGTAGCTGAAATTTATTAAGTCCCTGCTATGTGCAGGTAGTACTATTCCAGGCGCTTTTCATACACTGTCTTATTTAATTCACACAACACATCAGTAAAGTGAGAACTATTAATGGCTCTATTTTACGGATACAGAAACTGAGGCACAGAACAGTTGGATGAGAGGCTTTTCTGTTTCATTTACTTATCTGTAATAGAAGGAAGGGAGGGATACCACTTCTATGTACCTAAATTCTTTTGAGCTATAAATGCTGAGCACTTTCTGAGGTTCTATAATATCTTTTAACAGCATATGAATCCAATAACACATTTCCTGCCTTCTACTAAATTTATCCTAGGAAAATATCACCAGCTGAAATTTATTACTTGACTTGGAATTTATCAATTCTATTTGCACCCTCTATAGAAATTACTTGTGTATCCTTTGAGGTGTGCCTCTAAAGTAATAAAACTGATCTTCATTTGTGATCAATGAAAACCCCTCCTTTCATTTAACAGTCATACCTATAAGGCAGAAGCATAAAATTGTTATCCAGGCTTGGCACCTGTGGCTCATGGGCTATGGCTTCAGCCACGTATACCTGAGCTGGCAGGTTCAAATCCAGCTTGGGCCTGCCAAACAACAATGATGGCTGCAACCAAAAAATGGTGGGGTGTTGTGGCGGGCGCCTGTAGTCCCAGCTACTTGGGAGGTGGGCGCAGGAGACTCACTTAAGCCCAGGAATTGGAGGTTGCTGTGAGCTGAGATGCCACGGCATCCTATCCAGGGTGACAGCTTGAGGCTCTGTCTAAAAATAAATAAATAAATAAATAAATAAGTAAAATAATAAATAAATAAATACACATCTTGGGGCCCTATAGTAGACCTAGAGAATCAGAATGATCAGTTCAGTCTCATTTGAATCTGTATTATTACCATTATTATATTAGTCAATGCTGAGTGAACACACAGTTCATTTAGACTCCTTCAAATTGCTGCTATTCTTCAAGCCCATAATTTTAGGCTACTTCTGTTTCCAAACATAACATTGCATATAGGATATATTCAGTTATTTATACATGGCATATTCTTTAGAAATTTAGAAATTTCTAAATTATAGAAAAATAAGCTATAGTGTTACCAAGAGCTACAAGTATTCTATGCTTCTTACACAGTCCTGGAATTGATGCATAACTTTAAGAAAGTGCCACATATAAAAATTTGCATTTTCAAAAAAGATAAATTAAGGAGCAATTATTCATTTCACAAAAGAATTCACCAAAGGGCTACTTTAAATAGCTAGCTCTCCTAAAATGAATTCTAAATAAGATTCAACTAACAAAAATTCAATTTGCACACAACTCTTCAAGAACACATCTGTTTCCTCAATCCAACTACACCTGTGGATCATTTGTAAAACCTCTGGAGACTGCAAGAGATTTCTCCATAAAAGTTGTGATGCTAGAGTTGACTGTACCCTAGTCTACAGTTTCAGGAGCTAACTAACCTTCACTATGTAAGAAGAGAATCTATGCCTTCTAGTGAATTTTCTTTCCTAAGATTCTAAGTGCTAGTTACAACGTTAACTCCATTCAAGCATAGCATAATGCATCCAGTCAAAGATTAACATTTAGAAGTACTTTGAAAACTGAAACAAAAAGTAATATCCAGACTTTCAGTTTCTGGTCTGGCATTTAAGGAACTGAGAAGTCTCCACTCCATTCTAACAAGTAAAAGGCTGAATAAAATGATAAATCAACAACTCTTCTTAAATCTATCAGAGAGGTGAAGTCATAGGGCAAACCCCTACCCCTTAAATTGGAGAGACAGATAAGCAGATAAAACAATCATAATTTACCAGAAGAGAACCTCATGAGCAGAAACCTCCTCAGCAATCAGTGGCTGAATAGGAAAAACTGAACTGTAATTGAAAGAATTCTTGGAAACTCAGTTAAAAACTCCAAAAGCACCCAGTCGTAGGGGAACCCACACAATGGAATTAAACTAGAATTCAATTACAGAAAGACAACTGAAAAATCCTCAAATGTTTGGAGACTAAAATATACTTCTAGATAACACACAGTCAAAGAAGAAATCTCAGAAAAAAATTAAAAATAGATAGGTGGAGGGAGAGTAATTGGTGGGACCACACCTATGGTGCATCTTACAAGGGTACAGGTGAAACTTACTAGTGTAGAATATACATGTCTTAACACAATAACTAAGAAAATGCCATGAAGGCTATGTTAACCAGTTTGATGAAAACATTTCAAATTGTATATAAAACCAGCACATTGTACCCCATGATTGCATTAATGTACACAGCTATGACTTAATAAAAAAAAAAAGGAATCAACACACACAAAAAAATAGTTTGAACTAAATGAAAATACAACTTAACAAAATTTGTGGGGGAAACTGATAGCATATTAGAAAACAAAAGCAACTAAAATCAATAATCTAAGTTTCCACCTTAGGAAACTAGCAAAAGTTCTGCTCTGCAAAAGACAATACCAAAAGAATGAGAAGACAAGCCATTGTTTCGTAGAAAATAATCGCTAAAATCCATATCTGATAAAGGACTGTTATCTAAAATACATGAAGAATACTTAAAACTCTGTAACAAGAAAATGAACTCTATTTAAAAATGGGTAAAAGGGGTGGCACCTGTGGCTCAGAGGTTGTGGTGAGCTGTGACGCCATAGTACTCTACACGGGTGATAGAGTGAGACTCTGTCTCTAAAAAAAATAAATAAATAAATAAATAAAAATGGACAAAAGACCTAAGGATACATTTCATTGAAGACGATACACAGTTGTCAAGCTTATGAAAAGACGTTCAACATCATATATCATTAGAAGATTAAACAAGCTATCACTACATACCTATTAGAAAAGCCAAAATCTAGAACACTGATAACACCAAATACTGATGAAAATGTGGAGCAACAGGAACTCCCATTTGTTGCTGGTGGAAACGCAAAATAGTATAGCCTTTTTGGAAGAGAGTTTGGCAGTTTCTTACAAACTAAACATGCCCTTTCCTGCATACAATCCAGCAATCACGTTCTTTGCTGTTTACTCAAATGAACTGAAAACTAATGTCCACACAAAACCCTGCACATGAATGTTTATAGCAGCTTTATTCATACTTGCTGAAACTTAGAGCAACCAAGATGTCCTTCAGTGTATAAGTGGACAAATAAGTTGTGGTATATCTAGACAATAGAATATTACTCAATGCTAAAAAGAAGTAAGATATCAAGCCACAAAAAAGCATGGAGAAAAGTTAAATGCATATGACTAAGTGAAAGGAGTCAATATGAAAAGGGTACAACCTATTAATATATGATTTCAATTACATGATATTCTGGAAAAGACAAAACTATAGTGACAGCAAAAACATTAGTGGTCTTCAAGGATTAAGGGGAAAGCAGGGATGAATAGGTGGAGTACAGAGGATCTTTAGGGCAGTGAAACTACTCTGTATGATACTGTAATGGTGGGTCCCTGTCTTTATACACTTTTATATGCCCACAGAATGTACAACACCAAGAGTGAATGCTAATGTGAACTATGGATTTTGGGTGATAATGATATGTCAATATAGGTTCATTGATTGTAAACAATGTAGCACTCTGGAGGAAGATGTTGAAGGTGAGGGAGGTTGTGCACCCATGAGGACAGGGATTGATAGGAACTCTACTTTCTGGTCAATTTTGCTTTGAACCTAAAATTGCTCTAAAAATAAAGTTTATTTAAAAAGAAAAGTAGGCTCAGTGCCTGTGGCTCAAGTGGCTGAGGCGCCAGCCACATACACCTGAGCAGGAGGGTTCGAAACCAGCCCAGGCCCGCCAAACAATGATGGCTGCAACCAAAACATAGCTGGGCGTTGTGGCAGGCCCCTGTAATCCCAGCTACTTGGTAGGCAGAGGCAGGAGAATCACTTGAGCCCAGGAATTGGAGCTTGCTGTGAGCTGTGATGCCATTGCACTCTACCCAGGGTGACAGCTTGAGGCTCTATCTCTAAAAGAGAAAAGTGATATTCAAGTGTAAAGTCATATTGAATTGACAAATGATCCCATTTTGCCCAGGACAATCCCATTTATATCTGTTCTTCGGGCATATCATTTTTTTTGAGACAGAGTCTCACTATGTTGCCCTTGGTAGAGTGCTGTGTTATCACAACTCACAGCAACCTCAAACTCTTGGGTTTAAGCGATTCTCTTGCCTCAGCCTCCCAAGTAGCTGGGACTATAGGTGTCCACCACAATGCCCAGCTATTTTTTGTTTATCTAGCCCGGACCAGGTTCGAACCTGCCACCCTCAGGGCATGTGGCTGGAGCCATAACCACTGTGCTAGGGGCACCGAGCCTGTTCTGGCATAACTCTTTATAGGCCCCCTTTCTTTCTCAGTATCCTGGCTGGAACAATGAATTGCATGCCCCTCCTCTGCAATATCATGGAGTCTTTTCTTAACACAATCTCATTTGTGGTATAACAGTGTTTTCCAATCATCCTGTTTAAAAATTTAAAAATTCAGATCTCCCTCTCTTGGAGATTCTGATTTAGTAGGTTGTGGGTAAATAGTACTGGAAATCTGTACTTTTAACAGCATCACAGTGGATTGCCATGATAATAAAGCATTAGATTGAAGACTTGATTTTAGGCAACCTTTAATATCATGCACGACTGACATGCTGTATTTATGTATTTGCATTGACTCTGCTCCTAGAAGGTTTCTTGGTGCAGTCTATCAACAATCGTAAGTCATTCTGACAAGCCTAATTTTATCTTGTTAATGATTTTGTTTGAGGATGGTTCTCATAAAATTGAATATGTGTTAGGACCTGAGAATGTGCCATTGCTTTAGCAATGAAGTCTAAGAATAACAGTTCAAATATCTATCCTGGTTATTTTCCCATAGAATATAAATAAGCTGCAATTTTTGAGGTATGTTAACTCTGCCTCTAATTGGTGAAATTTACACACAATAATTTGGAGAAAGTAATACAGGGTTCTAAATGAAGGCAAAAAATCTTAACTTACCAGCTAATCAGCAGATTTGGAGGTTGCCATCACAACTGCAAATTAAAATTGTTTTCTTTTCTTTTCTTTTTCTTTCTGTTTTTTTTTTTTTTTTTTTTTTTAAGAATTTTGCTAGTTATATTCTTGTTTGGGAAATAAAAGGCCATAGGTATTACATCTGAGCAAACCAATTTCTTCAATTCCCTCAAGCCTTTGACAGAACCTATATACTTTACCTTATTTTGTTACCCCAAATACACATGCAAAGCAAAGTGAAATCTTTGGAATACAAACCCTTTCATGGATTTGTTTGCAAAAACCTTTGTCTGAAGGTATCTCTGTTAAATAGCACACACTGTATAAAGACATCTCTTATTCATGTCTACTTCTGTGGGTGGTCAAGCTGAAACAAAGCTCACATTTTAAACATGCAGTGCAGGCTATGACATGCTGAGAACTGTGCAAAATTTCATCATTTCCATCCTTTTAACTTAATGCAAAAATGCAAAGGATGTAGATCAAAGGCTTTTCATTCTCTTTCAAATTATATCTTTCTTTCCCAAATTGTTATTTTGACATATTTAGTACCGCTTCCTGTCCGGTAGGAAAAATATATTTGCCAAAAAGTCTACATAATTGTGCTCTGTTATGCAATTTGAATTCAAAGAATAGATAAACCTGGTTAGTAACAGATGCTGCTGCAGTGGTTGGAATTTGGCCAACGCAAAGGAAACTTGAACACATTTACATGACCAAGTGAGAACTCTATAAAAATTCTGTGCACCTTTTCTATCTAATTACTCTATTATGTTTCAAGTAATCACAATTCTGTGTATTTGCTTTTGAGTGGGAGAGAAAATTGAATATGCCTTGTTAGAGTAAATAAAGAAAACTAACAACCACCACCCTACAAGGAAAAAAAAACTTAAAAGTGTGAACAATCTTTTCTCTATAAATGTTCAATGATAATTTTTCATATCTTCTTTATAAACAGGCAAAGTCTTTATAATCTCGATAAATTACTAAAATACATTTTTATTTCTCAGTTGAATTTGAAAGTGTATATTCCTGAAAGGGAAGATAGTTTTTAAGATAATGAAAACTAGAATTATTTAATGGAGTACAATCTTTACATTGAGAGAGAGAGAGAATGTATGTGTGTGTAGGGGGAAGTAAGGAGAATAAGGACAACCTCTAATTAATTTCGTTAAAATTATATCTCATTTGATTATCTAAAAATTGCAAATTTTAAGTCAAGTTGCTAATAGAACTGTGAAATTTGGAGCTTGTTTTCTCCTACTTAAGTGCTACTTAAGTAATTTTGTGTATGTGTTAGAAAAAAATCTAGTAAAATTTAATTTGATGAAGATAGTAGCTTTTAATATAGGAAAGGTTTCATTTAATTACCAAATGCAGATAATAGAAGCAGTGATAGAAGCGTTGACCAGTAATAGAAGCATTTATTTTGAGCTTTTGTCTTTTAATTTTTTAAAATTCTAAATTTGAAAGCAGCACCTGTGGCTCCAGAGGAATAGGGTGCTGGCCCCATATACAGGAGGTGGTGGGTTCAAACCTAGCCCTGGCCAAAAACAAAAAAAAAAATTCTAAATTTTATGCATTTTAAGAATGAATTGACAATGGAAAATATTAGAAATAAAAATGACTTGGCACCTGTGGCTCAACGGGCTAAGGTGCCAGCCACGTACACCTGAGCTGGCGGGTTCAAATCCAGCCCAGGCCCACCAAACAACAATGACGGCTGCAACCAAAAAATGGCTGGGCGTTGTGGAGGGTGCCTGTAGTCCCAGCTACTTGGGAGGCAGAGGCAGTCCAGGAATTGGAGGTTGCTGTGAGCTGTGATGCCACGGCACTCTCTCCAGGGTGACAGCCTGAGGATCTGTCTCAAAAAAAGAAAGAAAGAAAGAAAGAAAGAAAAATGCTATCTACAGTTGACCAATTGAAAAATGATTTGGTACTGATGCTAAACAACAGACACAGCAAATAGGTAGTTAAATATAGCCTACGCGTTTTATCTGTTCTATAAAGTGTTAAACTTCTTTTAAAATTAATGATAGGGCTGGGCGCAGTGGTTCATGCCTGTAATCCTAGTACTCTGGAAGGCTGACGTTGGTGGATTGCCTGAGCTCACCGGTTGGAGACCAGCCTGAGCAACAGCGAGACCCCTGTCTCTCAAAACAGCCAGGTGTTGTGGTGGGCGCCTGTAGTCTCAGCTACTTGGGAGGCTGAGGCAAGAGAATCACTTGAGCCCAAGATCGTGAGGTTGCTGTGAGCTATGATGCCATCGCACTCTACCAAGGGCAACAAAGTGAGACTATCTCAAAAAATAAAAAAGTAAATAAAAGATATAATCAGTGACAAATTAATCAAGAAATCTTACATAAAAATCCTCTTTTTCAGCAATTTGAAACTTTAGGATACCTGTCAACATGAGGCCTACATTCTTTTAGGGTAACAATTAGCAAGAGCTGAGAAGTAACTATCCATTGTGGCTTTATAGTCCCTAAGACTCCCAAATGTCACCTTGGCAATACAGCCAAGTGCCAAGTGCCAATTCTCTCTCTCTCTCTTTTTTTTTTTTGAGACAGAGTCTTACTATATTGCCCTCAGTTGAGTGCCATAGTGTCACGGCTCACAGCAACCTCAAAATCCCTCCCACGCCTCACCCTGCGCCACAGTGCCCGGCTATTGTCTGTTGTTGTAGTTGTCATATTTGTTTGGCAGGCCTGGGCCAGATTCCAACCCTCAGGCCCGGTATATGTGGCCAGTGCCCTAGCTGCTGAGCTATAGGTGTTGAGCCCCATGTGCCAATTCTTGATGGGATTTGCTCATTTTTGTTATTTGTCTTATTTCAGAGACATTGGAGTTAACGGTTTGGATATAGCAACAGTTTTCACAAATGCACTGTAATATTCTAGGGTTCCCAGGAGGTGTGTTGTCAAGGATATCAGGAAACTGTAGTGGGCGGGCTTCCAGAGGCTCCAAATACCTATAAAACTGTATTTTTTACCTTTTTTAGGTATCAGCATTTCTGTTCATGACAATTTGAAAAGCCATTGCTCTTGATCAGTGGCTGTGAACATTTTTATTCATTTATGCATTATAATTGAACCCTTTTGTAGCAACTGATAATTTTTAAAAGTCCTCTTAAGAGGATAAAGGAAACCATTTTGTGATTTTTGTACACACAGTCATTGTGATGGCTCTTTTTACATGCCGACTCATCTAGGCTGTCTTATGCAAATTTTTAATGAATTACTAATATTGGTTTGCTGTATTAATGTAATCACTAATATTACAGTTTACTAAGTAAAAGAGATAACATCAATAATGTGGGTGCGTATAATCCCATGCTTTGGAGGCCTAACAGCAAACGCTGAGGTTTCTTGAAGAAAAATCTCAAGACTATAGCATCAGGCTGGGTGCAGTGGCTCATGCCTGCAACCCCACCTCTCTGAGAGGCTGAGGCAGGTGGATTGCTTGAGCTTAGGAGCTCAAGACCAGCCTGAGCAAGAGCAAGACTCCATCTCTACTAAAAATAGAAAAGGTGAGGCAAGACGATCCCTTGAGCCCAAGCGCTTGAGGTTGCTATGAACTATGATGCCACAGCACTCTACTCAGAGTGCTAGACTCTGTCTTGGGGAAAAAAAAAAAAAAGCAGACTGTAGCATCAAACCCTGCCTGAATCTCCAGCTTGTTCATTTCCCCTGCTCATTTCAGACTTTCTAGCCACACAATGGTGGTAGGCAGTTCCTTAAAAAATTTCTCTCTCTCTCTCTATATATATATACACACATATACACACGTATGTGCGTCACACATAGTATATCCCCTACTTATTCTATTTCTTTGTAAAACCCTGACTAATACAGTTATATTATGTATAAATAATTTAAGGTAAAAAAATTAGGCAGTGCCTGTAGCTCAATGGGTAGGGCTCCAGCCACATACACTGAGGCTGGCTGGTTTGAACTCAGCCCAGGCCTGCTAAACAACAATGACAACTATAACAAAAAAAATAGCCGGGTGTTGTGGCAGGTGCCTGTGGTCCCAGCTACTTGGGAGGCTGAGACAAGAGAATCGTGTAACCCCAAGGTTTGAGGTTGCTGTGAGCTGTGATGCTATAGCACTCTACCGAGGGCTACATAGTGAGACTGTGACTCAAAAAAAAAAAAAAGTAAAAAATTATTTTAGATCACTGTATTAATAAATATTATAAAGTTTAATTCTATTGTGTACCTTAGATATTCATAAAATATGGACTTTTTGTTTGTTTTTTGAGACAGAGTCTCATTATGTTGCCCTCAGTAGAGTGCTGTGGCATCACAGCTCACAGCAACCTCAAACTCTTGGGTTTAAGCCGTTCTCTTGCCTCAGCCTCCCATGTAGCTAGGACTACAGGTACTCATCACAGTGCCCGGCTATTTTTTGTTGCAGTTGTCATTGTTGTTTAGCTGGCCCAGGATGAAATTGAACCTGCCAGCCTGTGTATGTGACTGGTGTCATAACCACTGTGCCACGGGCATCGAGCCCAGACCCTTATTTTTGCCATTTAAAATGCTATTCAGTTTTATTTATTTGAGAAAAATATGATATGCTAATAAAATAAATAGAATGTATTATATTTGGGTTTGAGGAACAAATTATATATTGAAATGTAGCTAAACATTGTACTAGAATCAAAATATTTATAGAGGCTTGGCGCCTGTGGCTCAAGCCGCTAAGGTGCCAGCCATATACACTTGAGGTGGCAGATTCGAATCTAGCCCGGGCTGCCAAACAACAATGATGGCTGCAACCAAAAAATAGTTGGGCGTTGTGGCTGGTGCCTGTAGTCCCAGCTACTTGGGAGGCGGAGGCAGGAGAATCGCTTGGGCCCAGGAGCTGGAGTTTGCTGTGAGCTATGATACCATTGCACCCTACCCAGAGTGACAGCTTGAGGCTCTGTCTCAAAAAAAAAATAAATAAATATTTATAGGTAAAAAATATTTTCAGAAATCATATTCAAAATTCTTGTGTGTTTTGCTTATAGAAATCAGATAGTTTGGGTTTTGTAATTACTTGTTAGTATGATAATAATCAAAATTTTTCATTTGTTAGCACTATTCTCTGAAAGATATATTTTTGCTCTATATCACATTTGGCCCAAATTAATATTTAGAGACAGTGGATATATTTGTTCCTAAATTTTCTTTTGTATGCATTGGTTTTTGTAGTACTTGCAATATCCTGAACTGCTACACAAAATTTTTAAATATAGTTTTATTAGGACTGGGTACAGTGGCTCACATTTGTAATCCTAGGAGGCTGAGACTGGTGGATAACCTGAGCTCAAAAATTTGAGATCAGCCTGAACATGATCGAGACCCCTGTCTCTACTAAAAAATAGAAAACTATCTGGGTGTTGTCATCAGTGCCTATTTATCCCAGCTACTCATAGCATCTCTGCCTTTTGGCTAAGATCAAGTATAGTATCCCAGCTACTCAGGAGGCTGAAGTAACAGGATTGCTTAAGCTTAAGAGATTGAGGTTACTGTGAGCTGTGATGCCATGGCAATCTACCCAGGGCAATGGGGTAAGACTCTGTCTCAGAAAAGAAAAAAAGTTTTATTAAGGTATAATTTTCTTGGCATAAAATGCACCTGTTGCGAGTGTTCAATGTCTTTTAGTAAATGTTTAGAATTGTGCAGCCTCACCACAATTCAGTTTTAGAACATTTTCGTCATTCCCGAAAGTTGTCCCATATTCATTTATAGTGACTTCCCACTCCATCCCCAGCTCTAGATAACCACTGATCTTATTTTTGTTTCTATAGCACATAAGCTTTAATGTCACAAAGTTCTCTATTGAGTTGAGATCACATTGAGACAAATATATAGAATTACATTCATGCTTTCACCAATTTATTTATTCAATAAATATACAGTGAGCTCCTAGTAGATGGCTAATACATGTACAATGGTTGATATATTTTATATCTATCATGATACAAACAGTTGAAAAAAGAAAGCATGAGTTGAAATTGAAAATTTCATGAGGCAGGGGAAACAAAGTAGAAAGGCTCCTTATTAAAGTATTTATTAGGAGTATAAATTAAATGATACATAACTTAGAATATAAACAATACCAATTGGTAAAGTAACATCTTCTAAATTCAATGATTGAGTTCTCAACATGCCCATCAAACACTTGCCAACTGTTGCATGTACTAAAACAATACTCCATCAAATGTTCTTAAATTATGCCACTTTATAAGAAATAATTAATTTCTTTAATTTTTGATCATTAAAACAGAAAAGGCAACATACACCCAAATTATTTAATGACTGCTCTGCATAAATCTCTGTAGCACTTCTTTCTGTAAGGTTTCAGCATGTTTGTTAGTCCTATTAGTCACATTTAACCTCATTCATTCACCGATTCATTGAAGAGATAATATTTTTGCCTTTATTAGGTGCCAGGCACTATTTTGAATGCTGGGAAATTATTAGTGAACACAAATACAGAATCCCTGCTACTATGAAGTTTACATTATAGTAGGAGATACACATGATAACAAATTAATAAAAATTTAAATACATTAAAAATAAAGCAAGATAAGGGAATAGATAGTGATGGGAGATGGGAAGGGCTTATTTAAGTAGGGTGGTCAGGGAAATTATTTTTGAGAAGGTAGTATTTGAACAATACCTTTTTTTTTGTAAGACAATTTATTCACAGAAAAGAAAGAAAAGAATACAGAAAACATTAAGGTATCTGTTAGAGGGAGAAAATTCTAGTGGGGAGAGAGAAGCTCTCTCCGTTTCTCTCCCAGTCTTTCCCCATCTCCTCCTTTAGGCCTTTAGTC
>CAUYON010055639.1:0-35209 GCA_963573935.1 Arctocebus calabarensis
TTATATAGTGATCAAGGAAATGCCATGAAGGATATCTGTAACAGTACGATCAAAATATTTCTGAATGTATATGAATCGTGCCCTGTGATTGCACCAATGTACATAATTATGATTCAATAAAATTATTTAAAAAAAAAAAGAGTATATGGAAAGGCTCGGTGACTGTGGCTCAACGGGCTAAGGCGCCAGCCACGTATACCTGAGCTGGCAGGTTCGAATCCAGCCCGGGCCCACCAAACCACAATGACGGCTGCAACCAAAAAAAAAAAAAAAAGGCTGGGCTCTGTGCCGGGCGCCTGTAGTCCCAGCTGCTTGGGAGGCAGAGGCAAGAGACTCGCTTGAGCCTAGGAATTGGAGGTTGCTGTGAGCTGTGATGCTACAGCACTCTATCCAGGGTGACAGCTTGAGGCTCTGTCTCAAAAAAATTTAAAAAGAAAATGTATATGGAAGAACAACCAGAAAGAACCAAGATCCTTTAAAGAAATTAAAAATTTCCCACCAATAATCAAAACACAATATAAAGCTTTAATAATTGAATGATGGCTCAGTGCCTGTGGCTCAACAGGCTAAGGCGCCAGCCACATACAACTGAGTTCGAGGGTTCGAGTCCAGCCTGGGCCCGCAAAACAACAATAGTGGCTGCAACCAAAAAATGGCTGGATGATGTGGCGGGCACCTGTAGTTCCAGCTACTTGGGAGGCAGAGGCAGGAGACTCGCTAGAGCACAGGAATTGGACGTTGCTGTGATGCCACTGCACTCTATCCAGGGTGAATGCTTGGGGCTCTGTCTCAAAAATAAATAAATAAATAAATAAATAAAAGTAATTGAATGATATGCATCTAAGCACAGGGACAGAGAGATGGACCATAGAATATGGAGCCGAGACACAATGTATGTTTAGGTAGGAGTTGGTTTGTGACAGAAAGGATCCTTATGTTCATACTCATCAAAAATGAGCTTTATCAATACATTCTTCAGGGTATATTGGCAATTCAAGGAGAACCTTACGTTGTACCATAAACCAAAAAAATCTGCATGAGATAAAAGATAAGGCTAACATATAAGAAGATGTTAAAAAGAGATTACAATACAGAATTTTTTTAATGACTCAGATGAAGACAAAATTTACTTAAACTACGTGGAAATGAACCTCAAAGTACACAGAGAAAAATAAATTTAGTGACATTAAAATTAAGAACTTTCATTTCTCAAATAATTCTATAAAGGCAATGAAAAGAAAAGCCACAGAGAAATATATGTGCAATAAATGCAAGCAACGTAGTTGAGCTGCACCCATTATCCACAGTAGTACATTCTGTGAAGTCCCTCTAAGCACTGATTTTCCAAATACTAACAGATTGTTCCCACAAGAGATGACAGCATTTGATTTCCGTGAGCCTCTGGCACAAAATTTCCATCAACTAATAACTACCTGAACTTATTTATGCGTATTTTTATTTAATGTCATTAAATAAAAAATATCTTACAACATCTTACATTGTTGGTTCAGTAACATAAATTCATAATTTATAGTCAATGGCACTGCAGCTCATGACTGATTGGAGCTTATCTAACATGTGTTTTCTCTAAGAAGCACATGACAGCCTTCTTGCACTTAGCAACACTAGACAATCCTTCAGTTCTATGCTTAGGTGACATTTTAAACGCTGGAATTATCCAGGAAACACACAAACATATGAAAACTGTGATGCATAGACCACGAAAGGGATGCTTATTTACAGAATGAGAGCTCAGAAATGCAGGCAGAAAGCTACCTTCCTCTACCTCAGCATGGATTGTGAACCTGAAAAGGACAACTCAAATATTCGCTGTTCCCTGCACAGCTGCCTGTTGTGTGAAAGTTCTCTCCGGTGGTCGGTGATGCAGAGTGTAAACCTGCTTTTTGAAATGTTGAGAATAGACAGTGCCTACCAGCTTTCTTGGTGGCAAGTAGCAAAATAACTTTATTACACACCATCAATCACATGAATGCATTGTAAAAATTGATTATCTTTCTCTCAACACTTATAAACTAACAGGTTAACAAATACACATTCTTCTTTGTTTTTAACTTAACGCTAAGTAACTATGAAGAAAAACCTGTTGTCAACAATCTTGCCCATATCCTGATAAGGTCACAGTGCGGCTGGGGAGGACGGCGGTTTGAATACCTGCTCTGGACTCTGAACAAGCTGGAGACAGCTACTTAATCTTTAACCAACACAAGATGGAAATTCCTAAAGCACACTCAGAGCTCGTGTGCAATCTCTGGGCCTCCTGACTGAACTAAGATCATAGGAGTTTTAATTCTAACATTCTCTGGTCATTTTGGTCTTTTTTGGAGTTCTGACCCAGACTCTCCTAAATTGTTTTAGCTAAGATTTTTCACTAGCTCACACTCAGCCTGATTCAGGCACAGACTTACAGGCTTTTCGCCTATATCTGCTAATGGACACAAACGTACAAAAATATTGATTTTAGGTCTACAAATTAATTTTGGCACAGAGATAAATTCACCAATTTGGGACCTGAAAATACATATGCAAATTCCAAATGAAGATTGACTGGATTAGTATTTGGAACATGTAAAATATTCCCACAATTCAAAATAAAAGACTAAGACAATTTTGTAGAAAATTGAAAAAACACATACAAAGAATTTGATGTAAAGAAATGTGCAAAACAATCAATAAACACGACACATGCCCAATCTAATCAGTGATCAGGGAAATGAAAATTACAAGCATAATTATATGTCCTTTCACAAAGGCTGCATTGACTTAACACAAAGCCTAGCAATACAAAATATTGGTGAGCATGGAACACAATGGAAACTGAATATGTTTCTTGATAGGATATATTGGAATGGACATATTAAAACAATGTAGTATTTCACATAGTAAAATTGAACATTCATTTTCTATTACAAGCAAGCACAATCTAAGGTATATGCCAATGAGTAAATTTTTGCATATGTGCACCAAGGGTGGAATAGAAGAACATTCAGACCTGTATTTTCATAATAGCAAATGTCTGGAACATCAAAAATGTCCATAAATAATAGTATGAATAACTAAATTGTGCTATTCTCATATGGTAGAATAAAAAGCGAATGTCCACAGGTATAATGAACGAAGTGATTCATCCATGTGACACCACCGAGGTGAGTGGATTACAAAAATATAATGCAGTGGAAGAGAAGAATACATATAAATGAATCAAGTATTTTTTAAAAAATAGATAAAATCAAACAACACTTGAGAATAATAATTCAAAATGAATATACAAATGAGGGAGGGTAATGTGAATAGGGTAAGATTGCTTTGAGGGTTTTTAATATCATCATAATATCAAATTTCTTAGGTAGTGGATACATAGATGTGATTTCACAATTACTCTAAGCTACAATATGTGACATACTTTCATGTTTTCGTATCATGTTGACCAATATAAAAGCAATAAAAATGAATAAATGAGAACATGGATCATCTCTTACATTTGTAGAAGATTGTATGTAGTAAAAGTTATTTTGAGATTATATGTGTAGACATATAATTGAATATATACAACCATTAGAGCTGTCATCATAGGACACATGAGAACACGCAACAATAATGAACTGCACTCAGCATAACTCTGACACATGTCAACACAAACACATCTCTGAGCTACTGACACACCAAACCCAGATTAAGAAACCTTACTGAGTTGTCTGTACAGTGCTGCCGATAGAAGAACATGGGGGCAATTTCAGTACGACAGCTCTGATGGCCATTTCACAAAGAGTTCCAAACTTGCTTTGAAGGGTAGACTAGGCATTGGCATCAGGGCATACCTTCCCAAGAGGACCTTCGAAGGAGATCTCCCTGATATTCAGCAACTAGGTATACAGCACTTTTTCTAGAACGAATTCATGAACTTGTCAGACCTTTTATATGTGTGTGTGTGTGAGTGTGTATTATATGCGTAGTATCTGTTTTAGCCAAGTTCCATAAAGAAATGCAACCATCCCCCCTTGAGAAAGGAAACGGCTTTGTGTTCTGTTTTATTTATACGGGTTTTAAAACACTGAAAAACTGCTCAGCACCAGCCACATGCACCTGAGCTGGAGGGTTCAAATCCAGCCCGAGCCTGCCAAACAACAAGCTGCAACCAAAAAATAGCTGGGTGATGTGGTGGGCGCCTGTAGTCCCAGCTACCTGGAAGGTGGAGGCAGGAGAATCGCTTGAGCCCAGGGCCTGGAGGTTGCTGTGAGCTGTGATGCCACAGCACTCTATCCAGGGTGACTGCCTGAGGCTGGGTCTCAAAAAAAAATAAAAAAATAAAAAATAAAAAAACACTGAAAAACATTCCTCCTAAAAGTCATTCCTCCTAAAATTTAAAATATAAAAAGTGCTTTCACGTTATTGTTCTCTTTAAAATATCAAGTCGCAGGGAGTGAGGTACCATAGATATCAAGACACCAGATAAGTTGAGCTACATAAGTTTAATTCCTGTTTTGTTTCCTTCATATTTCAATCACAGCTTGCTATGAATATCTAAGTTCTATTATTCACTTTACCACATCTGCTATTGTTTACTACCAAATTAAAATTCTCAGAGTGAGAGCAATAAACAAAGGAGAGTAAATATGTTTGTAACTTCAGAAGAAGCAATTCCGTATTCAGAGTAGTGTGTATTTGATTTGGTTTATGTGGTAATTAAATATTAGTTCATTTGTAAACCTCCCTGCAACTCTAACCAAATGAGTGCTCAATCAATAGTAAGTTTTTTTACTATGATTATTATCAATGTAAAGAATCAATAGTGATATTTCTTTAAGTGTCAGTAAAATAATAAACATTAGTGAGTCTCACTGTTATTGGGTCTATAATAGTTCATTAGAGAAAAATTATGGGGTTTGTCTTTCTCTAATGAACTGTTATCGACCTAATAAGTTTATTTTGTGGATTGTGTTTCTGATGTCAAACTAGAAACTCTTTACTAAGCCAATCACTGACATTTTTCATGTATTTTAAATTAAAATTTTATGTTTTACATTTAAGCCTGTTACTGATATGGACTTAATTGTTTTTGTTTTAGTGTGATGGTTAAGTCTAGTTTTTACCTTCTTATAACTATACAATCATTCTGTTTCAACCATTTGCTTTCTCCCTTTAATTAATTGTCCGTGTGCCGTTATCAAAAATTAGGTGAACATGTTTGTATGGGACTATTACTGGTTTCATTACTCTGTTTTTTGGATTTTTTTTCTATCACACAAGACCAAATTGTGTGACTACTATGGATATATAATATGCCTTCATATCAAGTAAATGTTTCCTATTTTTTCCGCTTTTTAGGTTTTTTAAATAAAACGTAGGCCTTGAGCCTTTCCATACAAATTTTATGGCCAACTTGTCTATATCTAAAAAAAGAAAATAAAAAACACACCTTAGTGAGATATTTATAGAAATTGCCTTAAACCTATGGATCTATCTGGAGATGCTCTGTTGAGACTTCCTGTGTAGAAGCATACTGTGTTTCTGGTTATTTAGTCCTTCTCTAATTTATTTCCTTAGATTTCACAACTTTTAGGATATAGATGCTTCACATTTTTTGTGAATTTTGCCTCCAGCTACCTAATTTAGCTTATAGTGATTACAAATTGTATTATATTTGTAATTTGAGTTTCCAAAAGTTTATTTTTACTACATAGACATGTCATTGTTTTTTTAGGTTAAGTTTGTATTCTGCAACCTTGATGAATTCACGTGTTTATTCTAGGTTATTTTTAAAGATAATTTAGATTTTCTATGTTACTATATGTCATTTGTGAACAGAAGTAATTGTATTTATTCCTTTCTATTCACTGTGCTTTTTATTTCTTTTTCTTTGGTTATTGCACTATGATGAGAAAGAATACTTAGAGTTGTCACCCTTGCCTTGTCCCTAACATTTAATGATAAAATGCAGGTACTGGGTGCTAGAACAACTGATTTTTCTTTTTCTTTTCTTTCTTTTTATTTATTTATTTATTTATTTGAGACAGAGGCTCACTATGTCTCCCTCAGTAGATGCTGTTGCATCACAGCTCACAGTAACCTCAAACTTTTGGGCTTAAGCAATTATCTTGTCTCATCCTCCTAAGTAGCTGGAACAATGGGCGCCCACCACAACACCCGATTTTTTTTTGTTACAGTTGTCATTGCTGCTCAGCTGGCCTGGGCTTGGTTGGAACCCACCAGCCTCCGTGTACATAGCTGACACTGTACCCACTATGCTATAGGCACCGAGCCAGAACTACTGATTTTTCATACAAAAAAGAACATTATAAGAAGCCTGTCATTCATCATGCACACACACATGTGCACGTGCACTTTTCGATAACTTTTATAATTGCAATAGTATTTATGAAACATAAAATATACTACTAATAAATGAAAGTATAAAAGAACTATTTGATGACCTTAGAGAGCAAGGACATTTTTAATGTGGTAAAATATCCAAAATAAAATTAAATTAGCTATTTTGATGATTTTTTTTTAATTGAGACAGAGTCTCACTATGTCACCCTTGGTAGAGTGTCGTTGCATCACAACACACAGCAACCTCAAACTCTTGGGCTTAAGCAATTCTCTTGCCTCAGCCTCCCACCTAGCTGGGACTACAGGTGCCCCGACACAACGCCCGGCTAGTTTTTGTTGCAGTTGTCACTGTTGTTTAGCAGGCTCAGGCTGGGTTCGAACCTGCCGGCCTCAATGTATGTGGCTGGTACCATAATCACTGTGCTACAGGCACCGAGTCTATTTTGATGATTTTTAAATGAGGGTTATAGTAGTGTCAACTACCTTAGGATTGTTATAAAACCACATCGCAAAAAGACAAAGCAAAACAAAACATTTTCACACTGCAAAAGTGAGACTCTATACCATCTCTCAACTGCTAGAAACCAGCCTTCTGCATTCTACCTGTATGAATTTGACCACTCTAGCTGTGTAATTCAAGTAGAATAACAGAGCAGAATTTTTTTAAAGATTCTACAAGCACAAATGATAAAGTAAAAGGTATATGAAATTAAGTGTACTATAAAAATAAGCATGAACTTCAAAAGATGCTTTAACATAAATAGAAACGTAAGCCATTAACTTAGGTAAGACATGCTTAATACATAAAAGGATAGGATTACTCCCCAGAAAATAAATAAGAATTCTTCTGAATCAAAGACCAAGGGTGATCAATAAAATAGAAAAGTGGGGAGATTCCTCAAAGGGGAAACACGGACAGCTAATGACTATTTGGGAATGAATTATTTCAATTTTATTAATATTAGAAGAATTAAAACCACTCTGCGCTATCATTTCATATTTATGAGATTGATAGGATTCAAACATTAACAATAAAAATGATGATGCTGTGAATCAGACATTCCTCATACACTGCTGATGGAACTGTAAATAACCAGATCAACCACTATGAAAAACAGAAGCCATTTATCTACTGAAGTCAACTAAAACCCTCTGTATATTTTAGAAAACGCTTTGCCTATGTGTGTCAGATGAGATGTGTGAGATTATCTAAACAACATTACTAACATCCCTTTCAATAACAGAATGCATAAAATGTTTGGTGAGTTTGATTTATTGGCATATTTTATTGCGATACACTTTTCAGAATCAGTGTGAATACAGTCTTCAAAGCACATCATGGGATATACACAGTTTTATTCCGTTTATATAAATGCCATAAATACATAAAGTTAAAAGTTTTATTTTAAGGCTTTTTATGTTATGTAAAATTTGAGAGAAAAGCAAGGCATTATCAAATGATAATTCTGAATAGATCTGGCCGTAGGAAAGAAGGATGCAAGACATGATTTGAGAAGGTATCCTTGGGTGATTGCAAAGAAAATAAATTACGTATTTTCACATGAATGATATCTTTATTATTATTTCACGTGTTCATATTTGCATTCTCTGTCACCCTTGTTTTAAATATGATACATTACAAAGCCAGAGAAGTTATTATGTCTTTAAACCTTTAATATAAATAATACATTATATTATCCTGGACCATATTTATTTTCAAACAACTTCCTTTATTTTAATGATATAAATTAGTAAATAAAATAACTTTATTACTTATTCAGACAGCAAATACTGTTTCACAGTACTTAACATTTATTTATTCTGCTAAGGTGAAAATTTTCTTATTTTGTTCATTACGGTAGGTGCTATGTAGAAGAAGGCCTTGAACAGAGTAAATTAAATTTGAGGTGTGTATGATGAACTCTCTAACAGAATAGGAAGGAATGAATGAATGAAAGATGAAATAGTGCACTATGTTATTCAGTTATTTAGAAGTTAATACAAAAATCAGGAAAGCATACATTTGCTTACATTTCTTCAGGGCATTTACAATAGTTTATACTGCTGGGTGTGCTTCCTAAGCTTGAGCATTTTAGTTACTAGATGAGAAGGGTTGAAAAAGTGAAAAAACTTCTGATAACACATATTGAATACACTTTGAAAGAAAAAAATATTTATGTTATCAAGTGTCTTTATAGAGTACTTATTTTAATAAAATTTATAAATATAAATAATATTGTTAATGTTTCAAAAGTCCATGTTTATATAAGAAGAATACTTTAAAATTTATATGTTTTACAAAAACTGATTGATTTATTTTAGCCCTAAATGTTATGTTTTATTAGGAATGATATGAACAATGTGATTGATTACATTAATTTTGGGCAGACAAGGAAGTATAAGTGAGTTTAAGAAATTATCCATGCTATTCATCCTAATGAATATTTCATTGTGTAATTTTTGAATTGTTATTAGATGAACAAGGATATGTAATAATTTAAGGGAATATTTAAATTATTTAGAGAGAAAAATTAACTTACCATTGTGTGATTCTTTGACATACCAAGGTTCTTTGATCTTGTTTTTCCATTTCTTTTTCAAGTTCATGAATGATGTAGTGCTCCAATGTGTGAAGTAACAGTCAACTTTACCCAGAGTGCCATCTAATGGCAGTGTTGTCTCCAACTAAACTAAGCTACTTTGTATAACTAATTTCATCTTAAATGAAGTAAGTCAAACATTAGATATTATTTTTTTTCAGATCCTTTTCATAAAAACATGAATCTAAACAACCGTATTGAGGATACGCAGAAAAAAAGAAATTTCACTATAAAGGCCAAATACAGTATCTAACAGGACATTGCAAAGCTGTGGATTTCTGTGGCAGTGCAGAAGTAAGCCTATTTATGAGCACAAATTGGCAATAAAAATTTCAGGTGGAAACGCATAGAAGCAGAGTTAATGATAGAGAAGGATTTGACACATTAATTTGAGAGGAAGTAAGATTAAAAAAAAAATATTCCACTCAAACTCTGGCAGTCTAGATTGTTGTTTAGCCTTTATCATCAATTAGCTGTAAATCCTCAGGGAAATACACAATGTGGCTTGTCTATGCTCTGATATATACAATGACCAGATGATATTTCTTTAACCAATTTTGAGGCATTTATGATGAACTAATAAAAGAAAAAAACTTTACAAAAGTCAGTATAATTAAATATAAGATACTGTTAGAGAAAAACAGTTTATAAGGAAAATATTGTGGAAAGTACAGTAATTAGCCACTTTGACAAGGGAATAGACAATTTTTGTATGTAACAAGCTAGTACAAACTATCTTTTAAGACAGGCATGTCTTAGGTGATAGAAAAGCTTTGTATTTTTAGTGTATTTTTTTTATCTCTTTTATTATTCTTGGAGTATCTTAGTGAATACTAATGGATAGCACTATTTGTTGCTAAGACTTTGAATTTAATATTATTTAGGATAAGTAAAACTATTAGCTTTGGCAATATAATTTATGATAATATCTCAGTCTGATCTAAGATGCTAAGACAATATAACATTTAGTATATCAGTTGTTTGTAGACATGGATTAACATGGTTTGGTTATAATGCTTTTTTATGGTAACAACTGTGTATCATAAAATGGAAGTAATTTGAGTATTTTTCCTCTAGGCTATCACTTATTTAAATAAGGATCTAGAACTTTTCTTAGGAATTCATTGTTTAAGATTGTTCAAGAAACATCTTTACCATATACCCTTTTAAATTTTCATAGTACTCGGCAGCTATCCTTATTTATTCAAAATCTTCTGTATAACTCCTCTGAGTATTGATTTGTAAGATCAAATTCCTACCTCCCTAAATTTACAAGGACATCAGACTTACCGGTTTGAAAAGTTGAGAAGGATCTTTTCTTTAATTCTAACTAAAACTCTGATTATATTTCTGACCGGACTTCAAGTAAACTTTGGGGCATTTAACTAATTATATTTTTGCTTTGTTTTAGAATTATTTGTTTTATTTGATAAGGAATTAGAAACAAGGAATATTTCTGAGCACAATAAAATATATCTTCAAGTTTTGCGGTCTACATTTGAAAAACAAATATATATATATATATACATTTTTTTCATGAACTAATAATTGGCACAAACTTTGCAAAAGGATTAGTTCCATATCAGGAAGTACACAAAATGAAGAACAACCGAAAACTCTTATCTAGATGTTTCCAGGGCTAATTATCACAATAAATAGTTTAATGATCATGAAGGTGGTGAGGTGACGTGTCCAGATTAACAAATTTTGCCAAACATAACTCTTACAAAGAATAGGTTCTATGATTTTTGTGAAACAATTACATAAGTGCTTCTGGAGTTAATTGCACTTAATAAGGAAGTAACTTAAAATACTTCCAAAAAAAGGCCTGATAGCAAAAAGTATACATTTATTAATAGTGCATAATAGTAATAAAGTGTCTACTTCTGTACATAAGGGTAACAAAAATTGTAAAGTACACTTACTTTTCCTCTAGAAAAAACTATGCTCAGTAATATAGAGGCAATTTTTCAAGATTGAAAGTGAACAACAAGCATGTAGAAACATGCCATTTTTTGAAAAGTATATATAAGTGCAAAAGGAAATTACTTGAATAAGAGGAATTCCTATAAATAAATACATGTGAAAAAAATTTAAAAGAACCAAAAAAAGAAATAAAAAATGAAGAAGAAGCAGCAATGTAGAGGTGGAGATATAGTTTACAAGTGTGGAAAAACATACCTGAAAGACGGACAAGGGATGAATGAATTGTAGATTAGGTACCATTATATAAGGTAGCTAAAATACCATGTTCAACATCCATAAATTTTGAGCGCTCTATTTTTATGATGCTGGGTAATGAGAAGGCCACTATTTTATGATGATTCATAGAACCTTTACAATGATAGAGTGAAAAAAATGGCTTAACACTCCACTCTTCCTTTCCCTAAGGAATCAAAAAGGAGAAATGTCACTGGGAGGTCACCTGTTTCTGTCCTCTTCACCACCGAAAAAGAATACACATAAGCTGTTCCAGGCAGGGTTATTTGCTTCTGGAAATGGAGGTAAAAATAGATAATAAATATGGGCAATCTCATCTGATTTTTATAGCAGAAGCTGTTTTTTTTTTTCCTTTACCAAGTTTCAATGGCATAAAATGGCATTACAGCTGAAAGGAGAAAGGAATATAGGTACTCTAAAATGAAATCTGAAAATGAGAAAGATAAAAATCTTCCACCTAACTTATATCAAATTATTTTTGAATAAATAAATGCCATAAATATCTACTGGGTACAGTGGACAGGGTAGGTTGCTAACAGAACACCACAGAGTATTGATTACATAACCCTTTTCGCCTGGACCTCAAAGCTAATATCTATTTTGGAAGACAATGAAATACACCAAACAAATGAATAATAAAATACATTGATAGATTAAATTGACATTCAATGTCACCAAAATCATAGGGCATAGATGAAAAAGTATTTGTCTCAGAGTGAGGAGGTTTAAAATATTGTAGTGACTATTCTACTACTTAGAAAATTAGCATTGGACATATTCATTCATTTGTTCAGTGTAACAGTATTGTTTCTAAAATAAATGCAATAAAGGCCAGATGCAGTGGATCATGCCTATAATCCTAGCACTCCATAGCAAGGCGAATGGATTGCCTGATCTCACCGGTTTGAGACCTGCCTGAGCAAGAATGAGGCCCCATCTCTAAAAATAGTTGGATGTTGTGGCAGGCAGCCATAGTTTCAGCTACATGAGAGACTGAGGCAAGAGAATCATGTGAGCCCAAGAGTTTGAGGTTGCTGTGAGCTGTGACACCACAGCACCCTACCAAGGGCAACAAAGTGAGACTCTGTCTCCAAAATAAATAAATAAATAAATAAATAAAATGCAATACATCTATTATTCCTTGGTATTAAAATAATTGCAATACACCCAACATTCTTTAGGAATAGGACAGTTCTTTAGACTAATTTATAAAAAAACAAAGAAACAAACAAACACACTTCTGATCTATCAAATAATTCTTGTGCTTTTTGAATTTTAAGAAAATAATACAAAATGATGAAATGATTAGGAAATAAGAGCCACTTCTATCCAAAAAAGTTAAAATATATGGGTTAAAACATGTTAAAGAAGAAAAAGTGAGTATAATGAATATGGGAAATTGAGAATAAAGAATATCAATTAATTTAATTCTTTAGGCCCTACTTTATAGCTGTGATAATTTCTACACCATTATAATAATATGAAAATTATATACAATTATTTTCTTCTTTTACCTAAGCCAGAGTAATAGGGATATTATTTATACTTCTTCCTGAAACAACTAACTTTTTGGAAAGAAGTATTGTTATATAAACACTATTATCTCTATTATATATTTAAATGTACATCTGTGTATATATTTATATATACACTGTAAACAGAGTTTGCAATTCTGCAAACTTGAGAAAATGAATGAATATGGTCCCTGTAAAACTGTATGAAATGATATGAGTCTTACCATTGCCAAATTCTCTACATAGAGAGGGTATCCAGGATATGGAGCAAAATAAAATTAAATAGGCAGAGTTTAAAAGTCTTTTTGGATTAAGTGGAGAAAACCCACTGTCTAACGGGGATAAAAATTGCTGGTGTTTGTAGTCAAAGTTTTCAACTGAGATGAACATCTGAAGAAGATTCTCCTTTAGTCTGGACTAAGGCAAACTTGTGAACAAAGAATACTTGAGATGTAGTTCAAAAAAATCGCAAAAGCATTTAGAGAGGATAATCCCCAAAGAATGTACAGGCTGGATTATAGTATCTGTTTCTGAGAACAAAAGGAGAAAACCTCATTATTTATGGGGTTTTTGTTGCAGTACTAAAAGTGCCTTGATGAGTGAGAACATATTATTGGACACAATTGAACATTTGTCTGGGGCCTGAGGTTTAAAGATTGCCCCACCCACCCTCCTAAACCAACGTGCACAAGCCATCAGGAGATCCTCCAGGACAAGCTTGACTGCACCAACTCCACTCAGCTTTGCTTCCCAATCCCCAGGACAGAGTACAGGATGCATGGACCTGGAGGTTCCATAATATGACCTGCCATCTGGGACATCTGAACACTTCTCCCAGAGGACAGAAGTCAGGCATAAACACTGCACCACTCCCCGTTCATATGGCTTCATCTTACAAGTGTCACCTACTAGCCTGGAGGCTGGCCTGCACATCCCATTGCAACCATTGCCCAAAACAAAGACACAGCAGAGGGAACCCAGAGGAGAATTTCCCCACTACTGCTACCACCAACACCCACGCCAGGTCAGTTTCCCAGAAAGTCACGACCCCACCCATTCTCCTGCTACTACAATACCCAGAAGGCTAACTCTCAACCACTGTAGAACCACCAAAAAAGATGCCAGTTTACACTGGTCTAACACATATCATTAGATATACTTAGCCCACTATTGCTACCACTGACAATAGAAGATGGGGTCATCTAGCACTCTAATGCACCTTAACACATCGAGAAAAAACACAACTAACACTGTGGATTAGAGATATGGGTAAAAGATCAGGGACAGAGTACAGTTTAGGCTGACATTTTAGAGGATCCATTGACAGAAGCCAACTTAGGAAGGCTCAGACCCTCTGCATTGCACACAGTGCAGGGTAGGAAACAACCAAGGAGTTTAAATGGAAAAAATGAAAGGTTCAGCAACAAAACTGCCCAGTATTAACATTCCTGAGTCTGTGGGCAACAGCCTGAACTCCAGTGACCACCCCAACCCCAACCCCTGCACTGCACACCACACAGGGTTGGACACAACCTGAGGGTTTAAACAGAATGTTTGGCAATTATATATTAAGATCTGCTGGGCACCTCAAAGTATATAATGGGACCAACAGAAAGAGTCAAGGAAGCTAAACTTTACCCCCTAAGCATTGCACTCATTTCTTTTGTAAATTTCTGACCTTATGACATTGTTCTTAAGATGCTGCCTTTTCCTGTTGCTTCTTTGGTCTACTTTCATGGTAAAAAATGACTCTTTCAAACTCACAAGCCACCTGATGGAATTGGAAAAAGAAGAACAATCTAAGCCTAAACACAGCAGAAGAAATGAAATATCCAAAATTAAATCAGAGATCAATGAGATTGAAAACAAAAGAATCATTCAGAAAATTAATGAAAGAAGGAGCTGGTTTTTTGAAAAAATAAATAAAATAGATAAGCCTTTGGCCAGACTAACTAGAAATAAAAAGGTAAAATCTCTAGTAACTTCAATCAGAAATAATGACTAATGTTACAGAAATACAAGAGATTATCTTTGAATACTACTAGAAACTTTATGCCCAGAAATTTGACAATGTCAAGGAACTGGATCAATATTTGGAATCACACTCTCCCTAGACTTAGCCCGGATGAAATAGATGTCCTGAACAGACCAATTTCTAGCACTGAGATCAGAGAAACAATAAAAAATCTCCCAACAAAAAAATGCCCTGGTCCAGATGGTTTCACACCAGAATTTTATCAAATTTTCAAAGAAGAGCCTATTCCTATACTAAAGAAATCATTCCAAAAAATTGAGGAGGAAGGAATCCTCCCCCAATACATTCTATGAAGCAAACATCACCCACAATTCTTTCAAAGCTATAATTATTTATTTACCTTACCCTGACCCCCTCTCTTCCTTAATTTAAAAATTAGTTATTTTGAAGTTGTCAAGCTTCTAACAAAAAACTATATCTTCAGTTAGATGTTTGCCCTGAGATATTTTATCCAATTGAAAAGTTTTAAGATGTGCCATTTAATCTGATCCTCTCCTTGAAAAACTAACACATTGGGAAATTTTATGAATAAGTGAGGGTCACACATTCAGGCTCATCTTTGCCTTAAGCTCAAGTTTTAATAGACTTTTGTTCCTCAAAGATTTTTTTTCAATTTTATCTTATAATTTTTGAAGTCTGAAAGAAATGATTCTAAAATTCTGCCAACAACAGTAATCAAGACAGTGTAGTATTGGCATTAAGTATAGCTATATAGGTCAATAGAATAAAATTAAAAGTACAAAAATAAAACCACGTTATAACCGAGAAAATGGTCTGGAAAAAGAGTAAAATATTTTCTGCTTCTTCAAAACCCCCTTCCCTTTTTGAGAACTAAAAACTACTTCCGTGTCTCAAGCTAGCGATCAGGGAGAGGAATACCTTTTGTTCTTTGGGCCACAGGAGATGGGATAAATCCAGAGGTCACAAGATTACCATAGCCAAAGACGGATGAATCACAAACTTTAAAAGCTATATAATGCTAAGAAGCAGGACTCTGGTACTTTGAGATGGGAATTGTTGTTCTTAACAACAATTGTTGTCCTCAAATTGTTGTTGTTCTTATGCAGCCTCAGGGGGACAAGTGCCATGATTTCAGTAACAGTATGTCTATGGTCACCTGATTTTTCACAAGAGTGCCAAGACAACTGAATATCCATGTGCAAATGAATGAATGCTGAAATTTATCTTTTATTTTACACAAAAATGAACTCGAAATGAACTCAAAAACCTAAATATAAAAGCTAAAACCACAAAGCGTTTAAAGAAATCACAGATGTAAATCACCATGTTGAATTGGATAATTAGGTATTCCCTTTCATTAAAGCTTGCAAACCAGCCAATTCTTCCCCAAACTTATCTTTTTAACAACACCTACTTCTAATATCCTGTGTTCCAACCTTTTCCCCTAGAGCAGTGGTTCTCAATCTTCCTAATGTCTCCTAATGCCATAACCCTCTAATACAGTTCCTCATGTTGTAGTGACCCCCAACCATAAAATTATTTTTGTTGCTACTTCGGAACTGTAATTTTGCTTCTGTTATGACTCATAATGTAAATATCTGATATGCAAGAAGTATTTTCATTGTTATAAAGGGGTCGCAGCCCACAGGTTGAGAACCACTGCCCTAAAGCATAAATTCATTAGATACTAGTTCAGCTTTCCAATTTACCACAGATTAACAGTTCAACTAAATTCACTTCCACTATATAACATTAATCCTTCATCTTTTCACCTGCCACTATCAGTTTCCTTGCTAGCTACCATGTAACAGCTAGCCTAAAGTCACACTTTAAGTTTCTGCTGTGCAGCATTCCATTCCCAGCACCAATTTCAGTTTTTGGCTGGGGCTGGGTTTGAACCCGCCACCTCTGGCATATGGGGCCGGCATCCTACTCACTGAGCTACAGGCACTGTCCCCCAACAACAATTTGTACATTTGCAAGGATAGGCTAATATCCTATCTGAGCCCCCAAATCTCAGTAGCTTAACACAATCAATGTGGCAGTAGAGAGGGAGAGAGCTCTTTTTCCCACTTGTTTCACACAGTCATCCAGAGACCAGGCTGGTGCTACAAAGGGAATGACCTGAAAAAAATGGCCCCTGCTCTTTTAGGGAAGGAAAACCTGCATCCCTGCCTCAGGCCAGTGGTTGGGAGGAGCAGGGAAATGTCTTTTGTTCTTTGTGCTACAGAAAACAGCTCAACGGAATTGTCTGGGCAGAGGCAGGGAGATTGTCTAGATTGAAGATGAGATTATGGGATTGATCAGAACCTTTAAAAGTTCTGTGCTCTGAAGTAGGAATTTGGACTTTGAGACGATAGTCTCTCATTTTCCTCCTTTGCTGGAAAAGTAATAAATTTATTTTTCTTTCTCCTAAACCACCTGTCACCATTCTTCTGATGTGGCCATGTAGACAAGTGCTGAGCTTTTAATAACAGAGAGAGTTTTAACCAATTGGAATTTCCCTGATCTTCCTGGCAGGGAAAGTCAGCTGAAGGTTCACACATCAACTTTGTCTGTTTCGGCTGAAAAGATTAATGAGGATTCTGTTCATAGCTGATTGACAACTGCAAGAGACTTAGAATTTTTGGTGATCACCATTGTCTCTGCTATGGTAAGATTTTACAGTTTTATTTATGTAGATCCTATACTTTTCCTGTCTCCTCTCTAAAGTTTTAAATGTAGACAATATTTATTTCAAAATAATATTTTGAAAGAGCTTGCATTATATCTGACTTATTATAAAATAAGCCCCATTATTTTATATTATTCCCCAGTAAATAATAGATTTAACATTAGTATGCTACAAGATTTATACAGTAAAAGATCCACATACTTTAGAAACAATTATGTTTGAGAATTCAAGTCACTGACCTTAAACTGTTATCATCTTCCTCTTTGTATGATTTAATTTGTGTTGCCAAAGGCCTAGACCGTACTTCTTGCTGATCTCTCTAATTAAATGGTGAAGATTAAGTCATACACAACATAGGAAAAAGAAAAACACAAAACCAGGATATATTTAAGTGCCTCTCAGAACATTAATCATTTCAAAGTTGTCCACAGTTTCTATGATATTAAAGCACAGAATTCAAAATGTTATGGTATGAAAACAGGTCTATTACTGTTTCTCCTTTCACTTGCTCTTAATTAAGAACGTCAATCCTGATTACAGGTGGTGGCTTTCACCTGTAATCCTAGCACTCTGGGAAGCCAAGGTGGGAGCTCAGGAGTTAAGACCAGCCTGATCAAGAGCAAGGCCCTCATCTCTACTAAAAACAGAAAAACCATTTGGATATCATGGTGAATCCCTGTAGTCCCAACTACTTGGGAGGCTGAGGTAGGATTATCGCTTGCACCTAGGAGTGGAAGGTTGCTGTGAACTAGGCTGACACCAGGGCATTCTAACGTGGGCAAGAGTGAGATTCTGTCTCCAAAAAAATAAATAAGAAATAAAATAAGTAAAAGAAAAAGAAAGTCAATTCTAAGGGGAAAATGTAACAGTGTTCAAGTTTTTATATATTTCCAACTCTTGCTTCCTTACTACCTTAGAGTCTTATGTAGTATGTAACAGAAATTAGAAAGAGGAAAAAATAAATCCACTTAATGGGTAGAAAAACTCATTTCAATTCAGGTAAAACTTCAATTTTAAGACAAACACAATGCTAAAAATGAACGTATCAGGAGTAAAAGCTTTCAAAAAGATTTATCAAGAAATGAGAGTAAACAAAAATTCAAAAGTTATATTCAGTTAGCTTCTAAGGAAGACTGAATGTCCCCTCCCCCTTTTCCCATCCCTTCTCAGTTTTCTATTGTTCTTTTTTTGGCAGGAAAGGAGGTTTTTAAGGGGACTCTCTGAACAGAATACATAATAGATCTCTCATTATACTATAATGGGGGGTCCTTTTGTATGAATATTTTCCTGGTTTTCAGTCACTAGCAAAAACTAAAAGATGGAATGAAAATTTTTTTAGTAAAATATTTAATTACAAATGCAACTGGCAGATCTATTATCTTAATATATTACTTGAAAGGCTATATATGATTCATTTCTTATTCATTAACAAATAATTATGGATTTGTATAAAGCATTAAACTATTGCCTAGATTTCCTTCCCTGCCTCTATGAATTCCATTTTTAGGGATAGGGAAAATTGAAAAGGAGAATTATAATTAAGGTAAAAACTGGTAAAAGCTTGAAAGTAGACTCTTTACTCCCCTAAGGAAGATTACTCCAACTTATCAAATAATAATGGGAAAGTTGATGCTTAAGAAGAGGTGCATAAAGTAGGATCACCCAATTCAATACTAGAATGAGGAATAATATACTTGAATACATCATCAGGTAATAAAACCTCACACATTTTTCCTGATTATAAATATGATTTTAGTCTACTCTTAAGAATTTGAGTAACATGCAAGTGCAGAATTTAATAAATTAAGTATTAGTGATGATTGTTATCTTTTATTCAACTTTTACTTAGAGACCATTTTATTTCTCTTCCTATTAAATGATTAGTGTTAACTCTATATAGCTACTTTCCAATATTAATTTTATGCTACTAGAATTATATGGAATTGTTAATAATAACTGTACATTACTTACTATTACTTCATCAGCTTGTCGAACCAGGTCAGCTGTTTTTGCCTCCAGTTCTGCATTTAAACGCCTAAAAACAGAAAATACATTAGTGATTAAGATATACTGAAGACTAACAAAAATAAAAATTAAACTTCAGCAACTATAAGTTAGCAAGTAACCTAATCAATGAATGCCAAAACATACACATGACATTCTCACTTTAAAATGAATGGAGCCATTAGAACTTACCTTCAACTCCTCTTCCTGTGGTAAGAATTCAAACACTAACTACTAGCCTTTCTAGGGCCCTTTATTCATTGCAGGTGAAGTGACTTATCTAACTAATAAATTTGGGAAGAATAGGCGGAATGAATTCAACTCTGTTCTACTCTTCATTTCTTGGGATTAGCCTACCAACAGAGAATATCTGTTCTAACGTTCCTTCTTAGGAGATAGGCCCTTCTCTAACTGAGGGTAGGTGGTGATGGGGAATGAGGGAGACATAGGCTGGGGTGTTGCTGTGATTGAGGAGCTTAATCTGAGTTTTGGTGACAGACATAATGTGGCTCACATTTCAGCTACACATTTCAATATCAGCTTCATCAGAAATAAAAACTATTTTGACCACTACATGTCACTCCTTTAATTATTACTTATTCTATTTGGAATCTAGCAAACAATAGGAATATTATTTACACCATCAAGATTGCAGGAATGACAGTAGCACTGAAGGTAATTGTTTTAAAAAAAAATTGCTCATAATCCTACCATCATCTTCCAAGCATTTTTATTCACTTCCAATTTTATCTATAGAATATAGAAAGTTTTTGTACTGTTTTCTCACAGCAATATAGAATATATTTATCTTCACATTTTTATCATTAGCTTAAATAGCTACACAATATTCCAATGAATTACAATTAACATATAATACACTCCTTTCACGTTTCCTTTTCACTTTTTAAGGGTCAACACTATAATAAACATCTTCACAAGCATATACCTTTTTTCTCCAACTGAAATGTCACATTTTTAGGCCATTTAGGTAAGTTATCTTAAGAAGACATGAACTTAAAAAACGACATCTTGTTTTTCTTTGTTACATGATTCAGAAGTAACACAGACCAATTAAAACCCCTGACCTCACACAAAAAGGAGCAGCAGTACCATTCCCTTTTTTTCTTTTTCTTTGAGACAGAGTCTCACTCTGACACCCTGGGTAGAGTGCTGTGGTATCATCATAGCTCACAGCAACCTCTCTTCTTGCCTCAGTTTTTCTATTCTTAGTAGAGATGGAGGTCTCACTCTTGCTCAGGCTGGTCTTGAACTCCTGAGCTCAAGCAATCAATCCACCTGGGCCTCCTAAACTGTTAGGATTATAGGCATGAGCCACGACACCTGGCCTCCTTTCTTAAAACAGTCTTAATATCTTAATCTTAAGATTAGTCAAAAGAGAAATAAAAATATCTAAGAGAGACTTTAGAGTTAAAGTTGCATTTAAGATGCCATTACCTGATTTTTTAAATTTTCCTAGCAAGAATCATGAAGACTTAAATAGAAGTTTCCAGTCAATACAGTAAGCTCAGATGACTGAGCACACTGTTGTTTGCTATATCCACAGAAATTCCAGATAAAATGCAATAAAGGAAATATTGCTAAGCTCAAACTCAGGCAAGGGAAATGCCCTGGTACCAAGAATAAAGCAGCAATTCAAAATCAGAGTAGTAAGTAGGAACAGAAGCCAAAATAGTTTAAAAGCTAGAAGCTGATGCACATAGGAGTCATGAAAGGCTACACCTGTGAAACAGACTACAAAAATTCTACTCGAAATCTTAAGTAAACAGAAATAAAGTTAGAGCCATGGGTAGAAAAGATTTTCTTGTGAGCACTGAGAACACATAGTAGTGAAGTTCAAATTCATCTATCCAGACAATACAGACATACTATGCCAAAACTTTAATATGGAAGAATGCTGGTCTGGAACCAATGAAAATTCGAAGCTAGTGAAGATAAATTCAAAACCATCTTATAAGGACATTTACTCATCTAGAACACGTGGGACTCCCTTAGGAAGCAAAAGAGAATCAGCAGATGTAAGAAAGGGAAAAATGCATATTCTTAAGAACTAAAGATAATATAAAAATGTAAACAGATTTTTAAATTAGCATTTTATTTTTTACAAAAACAAAATAGAAAATATTAGGCAAGGTCCAAAAATTTTACAAAAGAACACTGAATTTGAAAAATAACCAAACAGAAAGTACATAAATGAAAAATACAGTTACCGAAATTAAAGACTCAATGGAAGCCAGGCATGGTGGCTCATGCCTGTGATCCTAGCACTCTGGAGACTGAGGCAGGTGGATTGCTTGAGCTCAGGAGTGCAACAGAGCAAGAGTTGAGACCCCATCTCAACCAAAAATAGAAAAAGACTAGCTGAGCATCATGGTGGGCACCTGGAGTCCCAGCTACTTGGGAGGCTGAGGCAAGAGGATCAGTCAAGAGTTTGAGGCTGCTGTGAGCTAAGATGCCACAGCACTGTACCCAAAGAGACAGAATGAGACTCCATCTCAAAACAACAACAAAAAAACCTCAATAGATATGTTGAACAGAATGGCCTAACGAGGGAACAAATGAATTAGAAGATAAATATGAGGAAATCACCTATAAGGAGCTAGAGAAAGACCTGGATCTCAATCAGGATAAAGAAAATAAATCTCCATCTATACACATCATAGTTAAACTGCAGAATTTTAAAAATTAAGAGAATGTTTTTTAAACTATCAAAACTATCATTTTAAAAGGTAAAATGATAACTAGTTTTAATAGTTTAAAAAGAAAACTATTTAAAACTATCATTTTAAAAGAAAAGAGAAAAATAGTTTACCAGTAGGGTCCTCTAAAAACCTGACAACAGAAATCTCATTAACATCTCTAGAAGCCAACAATGAAAGAGTATCTTTCATGGGTTTAGAAGGAAAACTAGCCATCTAGAATTCCATGTTCAGATAAAATGTCATTAAAGAGTAAGCAAAAAGTAACTGAGTTTAAGACTCAGTCTTAAGTACTAGTCTACACTTTCAGCAAGGAAAAACCTGAACATGGAAAAACAGAATCATAAAGGCATCAAATATGATAAATTTAAATAGTATAAACTATAACATTGATGATTGAGTGGGTGTGGGTATATTCAAAACAAAGAAGAAAAATATTACCTAATTTGAAAGACAGAGGAAAACAAAGTTAAAACATTCTAAGGTCTTTCCAAACCAGTTAAAGACAATGAAAATTTATTCAATCCCACAAAAAGATAGCCAAGAACCAAATACATCACAAATAAAACACATGAAAAATAAGACAGCTAAGACAACTTCAAATTAGTAAACACAATAATATAAATAAATTAAATTTACTTACAAGTAGGCAGAAATTTACCAGACTGGTTTTAAAAGGAATGCTCTTACGGCTAACTGACATAGAAAGTTTGAAAATAAAGGGATGAAAAAAGATAACAAACACTACATTATAATGTAGCCCCAAACAAAAACAACCACAAATATAAGTAGAAATTTTTAAACTGTAATTATAATTAGTGATGCCAGAAACCAAAAAAGCTACTATGAAAAAAAATGGTGAAGATATCACTATATATTATGAACTTAATTAGCATAATGTAACAGATTAATCAGCAAATAATATACTTTCTGTAAAAGACCACACAGAACATTAAAAAAACTGAACATGTACTAGGCTATGAATAAATCTCATCACAATTTAAAAAGTCCATCTCATAAATTCTGACCCTAAATCAATTAAAAATAAATTTTAAAAAACATACCAAAAAACAAGCAATTGTATATGCTTGGAAACTAAAAAACACACTCCTAAACAACCACTGTAAAAATCATAAAATATAACTAAATAACCACAAAAAAAAATATTTCACAACAAATTCTGGAATCTAGTTAACCCACAGTTGGAGAGAAATTAATAGACATATGTATTTATTTAAAAGTAAGAAAAATGAGGTCATGAAACTAGAAAATAAATCTGCCACTATTAGATTATTTCTTTCTTCCTATAAAGACTAACGAAATTTTAAGAGTAGCAAAGATTGGCAAGAGAAACAAATCTTGTTCTCTGAGAAGACCAATAAAATGTCTCACCAAGTTTGAATGAACAAGAAAAGACAAAACTAAACAATATTGGAAAACCTCCAAAAAAGAAGATATGTATATGGTTACAGATTCCATCAAGATTTAAAACATAAGCACATACAGTAAATTTATGCTAATACATTTTTAAAAACAAACAAGAAATGAACACTTTTCTAGAAAACTACCAATAACCAAAAATTATTCGAGGAGCAAGAAGAGTACATCAAAATAGATAATCATTAAAGAAACTGAATTCATAAAGAAAAAGATTCTCTTGACAAAAAAACCACTTGACTCAATTGCACAATTTTAATCAAAGAGCAGATAATCTCTGATTAAATCAAAAAAGCTTCCAAGAACAGAAACAAAAAAAGGAAAATTCCTCAATTTCATATAGTTGAGATAATTTTGATATCAAAAAAGAACTAGAAAAAAAGCATAATACGAACCTCATTTTTGTTCATACAGGCAATAAACTGACATAAAATTATACCACAAATCCAATGGTCTTCAAAGGAAAACATGAAACCTGACGTTGAAGTTCAGGATGTTAAAACATTAAAGGAGGGGAAGAGGTATATACCATTAGCTAACTGGGAGAGGGAGAGCTTTTGATAGACTTAACACTTATTCAAGTAAAGAATTAAGAGAACAACTTTAAACCTGATAAAAGTAAATATACCAAAACTCTAGAGCAAACCTCAAATGTAGTGAAAAATTATTTAAAACTGGCTCCTCAAAATTGTAATCAAGGTAGGACAACTCACCATCACTTTTTGTATTCCATACTGCACTGGAGGACAAAAGATGATTGCATGAGAATTGTAAAGGGACAAAACTATCAGAATTTACATATAATATGACTGCCTTCATCAAAAATCCAAGAGACCCTCCAGAGTGAATTAAAGAGTTCACCAGGCCAGGCACGGTGAATCATGCCTGTAATCCTACCACTCTGGGAGGCCAAGGTGGGTGATTGCTTGAGCTCACAAGTTTGAGACCAGCCTGAGCAAAAGAGAGACCCCCACCTCTACCAAAAAATAGAAAAACTGAGGCAAGAGGATCGCTTGAGCCCAAGGGTTGGAGGTTGCTGTGAGCTCTGATGATGGCATTCTACCCAGGGCAATAGCTTGAGACTCAAAAAAAAAAAAAAAGAGTTCACCAGGGCTGAAGTTCCATACCTTATTTAAGCACAGATATAGCATCAACATGGAAAAATCAGTAATTTCCTACACATACAACCAATTGAAAATATAATAGGAAAAAAGCCATTTATTATAGCAACCAAAACTATTCCACATCTTTAAACAAATTATCTATGTAAAACTTTCATCTAGTGAAGTGATAAAATATTAAAAGAAAAAAAATCTTGTATAAATGGAAATGTTATTGTATTTGTGTAATATAAGATTTAACAGCATAAACTACATCAACTCTCTACAAATTAACCTATAAATCCAATGTAATTGAGATTTATAGGGAGGGTTACTCTACCAGTTATGACATAACGTTATTGTTTAGCACTCTGGTTTTATAATACAGGCATGAAACTTGTAAAGTCTATCCATTTGAGTGATTAGCATCTTCCTTAGTCTATCCTCTCAAATAGTGATTATTTCCTCCAACTCTCTGACAGGAACTGAATTGCATAAGATTCAATATTGGGATCCCTAGGAGTCCTTCTAGCATTCTAGAAGATATTGATCTCTTCAGTATCTTTATTGAAGAGATATCCCAATATGTTTAACATTAAAATAACATGTGGTAAAAATGATATTATATTATGAACACATAATCTTGCTTATAAAGATGGCCAGACCTTTTAGTCTTCTGCAAGGCATACCAGTGCTCTAGAAGATTTAAACGGAGCCAAATGTTAGGTACATAGCTAGAAATCCAGCTCTCCGAGGGAAAAAGGCAGACCCCACAGCTCACCCTAATCCCATCTTGAGTGATTGCTTATACCTGTGGAGGAGTGACTGCTTTACCAATCTACCAATGAGAACTTAGCATGTATGCCAAATGCAAAAGGATGTATAAGACTCTTTAGCCCAGGGGCCTGGCAACAGGTAACAGTGTCATTTTCAAGACACTGTTAGTCTTAAAGGCTAATTATCATGTCATTAGTTTAAATCTACACTGCAGTCCACACCCCCATAATGGACTTTCAGAGAGATTCATGGGAGGTCCGCTCATGCAGTAAGACTCCAGTTCCAAGGTGACCTCTGGAGTAGGCCCAACCTGAGAGAGGATACCAGAGAAGGATGAGTTCTAGGAGAACAGGTCTTCTCAAGGAGACCACAAGGATACACCTGCAGGGTCCTCTCCATGGTGACTCAGCTCTTGGGAATTTGTAGACTTAACTTCCTGAAACTTGGAAACTTCCACTTCTGTGAAATCCTAAATAGTTCTGTCGGAGCTAGAACAGCATCTCCAGCTTGATTCAAACTGGCCAATGAAAAAGGTACCTATGTGTTGGAACTTTTTGACTGGAGATAGAAAGGGAAAGACCAGGCCAGTGGGAGAGTGTGACCATTTTGAATTCTTCTATGTGGTATGCTCCTGGCCAGTGAATGAAGCCCTTCCTCTTATAAACTTGGTATTTGAATGCTCTTTCTCTCCTTTGGGCCTTGTCTTCCTACAACAACCCAGGCAGTGTAAAACAGGACCCAGATCCCATAACCAAGCCCTTTGGTGACAATGGAGGCTCATTTGCTGTCTATGGTGAACATACCTGGTTCTGTAAACCTGTATCTTGCTCATAGACTGGAAACCTATCTTTCTCTTCCTCAATAAACTTTGTTTAATGCTTGCCTTACTTTGGAGTATCTGGTTATTCTTCAGCCAAAAGCACTCCAAGAATCAAGGACACAGACAGCTGCCTGAAACCTCAACATTATGGGACACAGGCAACTGCCTTGAAACCCAGCACAACCAGTTACTCTGCTCATTCCCTGGATTTGCACAGCTCAGTGTATAGATGACAACACAAATGATCACTACCATAAAACAACTCTTGGTTAGGGCAGAACAGCTCCTGTAACTACTTTCCTTTAAGGACTATATCCCCAACTATAAGGGGATGGGGAAGCCACCGAATAAATTTCAGTGAATACCTACATAATCCTTGCCTTTTGAGCTCCTTCCCAGAAATGGTAGATTTTCTGTGAGACAAAGGCTAAGATTCTGAAGGCCCCCTGGGAGACTTCCTGATGATTCACAATCCTCTACCACCTGCCTCAAGGCCCCTCCTTTAAAAGCCCATCATCTCCTTCAGCCAGAGAGATACAATTGGGGCAGCTTCTCCCACATTAAAAGTTCTTTTCTTCCTTGGTGAGAAGGGACACTAAGAAAGGAGCTTCACAATGGGTGGGAGGAAAGCCTGGCCTGTTGAACAAGGAAGTCTGGAAGGGCCCACAGGGTCCCACTCAGCAGTTCTGCTCCAAAAACAGAAAAAGAATGTGGGCATGAGGTAACCTAGGTAAGGACCAATAGAAAGAGACAATAATCAATGACCAATAGAAAAATGCAATAATGCTTGAGGGCGCAGAGAAGCCAATGAAAGAAGTGCATCCAATTCAAACGGAGAGAGGAGATAATTATACCTTTGCATCTCTCTCATTTTCCTTTCACAAGGGGGACTCACTTTCAACTCTCTTTGAAAGTGCTTTTGTCTTTGTTCTTAAGCAAAAATTCTCCTTTGTTACAGGGATACTTGTTCAGGTTACTTTTGCTTTCTATTCACTGTGCTACTGCGGTTTTATTTTCAGTTTCCACTCACTTTTGCTTTCCATTCCCTCCTTGGTTGATAACCAAGTAATTGAATCAGGTCAAATGGATTCGGGAAAATGGGACCCTCAACCTCCCTCCAAAACTCTATGATTAACTCTCTGATGAACTGCCAGACTGGTTTCCAATTTTAAATTAGTTATTTTATGTTAAATTTTTTTTAGAGTTTAAATATACTTTATTTGCATGGGTAGACAGGTGGCAAACGTGATCTCCTTCCTTGTGGAATTTAGAGCGCAATGGAGGAGACCATTAAAAAGTGAACTCATAGATATATTGGAAGGAATTATGCCGATCACAAAGAAAAATCAAGAAGAATGAAATAGGACAAGAGGAGAGCCTACTTAGCATGATTAGGGCAGAGCACGTTGCATTACAGATTGTAGGCAAGTGTGATTGCCATCAGGGAAAGAGAAGGAAAAAGTTTTAGGAACTAGCTGGAGAGTTTTGAGCAAAAACAGGAGAAGGCATAAGATCAAATAAGAGTAGACAGAGGACAAATAGGTCATAGCTTTTCAAGTACAACAGGAAACCACTGTAAAGTTTTAAGCAAAGGAAGGACAAGATCAAATTAAAAGATGGCTCTGGCTGGTGTGTGAAAACGAGGTAATGAGAAGAGCAAAGGGCCAAGGATGAAAGCATGTGTTGTCATGGCAGTTTTAATTACAGAGAACAGAGAAGGAAGGGAAATTCTAACTCCACCCAATGCGGTTGAGAACGGTTAATTCGGTTGCTCTGAAAAACAGGCTTTCAATTTAGAAACCAAACATAAATACGCATAACACAAACTCCAGGAAATTGAAATTATGCGCTGCTAGAAATTAAGCTAAACTGGAATCCGAACTATTTTCGCTATCCAAACCATTCCCAATAGTATCAACTTGTTTATGAACACATTTACTTGGGCTCAACTTTCTCCCCCTTATATATCTTAGACTAGGCGAGCTCCTAGGGTGAAAAAGACAAAGGGCAGCTGAGCGGGGCGATGGGAACGGAATGCTGGACGGTAACTGGCCGAAGATCCAGCCAGTCTCCAGCTGCAGTCCTGACAAGCAGCCTCCTTTAGATGCAAGAAAAAAGGAAACGCTCCACGGCCGGATTTCTTACTTATATTCTTCCTCCTTGGCGAGGAGGTCGGTTCGAGGGGCAGCGGGTTTCTGAACGCGAGGCGGGAGCGGCGTCCCCGGAACGCTGCGTCTCTGAAAGACAGGCAGAGACTTTCACATGAAGTGAAAGGAGATCTGGCGACTTTAGGCGCCTGAAGCCGATTACTATCCCGGAGTCTGGGGTTGAACTCACTCACCCTGACAGCAACGTTTCGCGCCGCCATCGCTCACGGGCGCAACGCGGTTGCCGAGGCAACGACACCTGGTCCCGCGAGAGTTCCACACCCAGGCCCGCGGGAGCGGGAGCGCCGACGTCTTCCCGCGCCCCGGCGTCTGCGGAGCGGCGCGAGGCTGGGTAGGGCCCGAGGGCTGGGCGGGGGGCGCGACCTTCCCAGCAACCCCCAAGGCCATCCTAGTGTTTTAACTTAGAGCTGGTACAAAGTCTGAACTTGGGCGTTGAAACTTGCGGCTTCAACTAAGAAGGCAGGTTCGTTTCGCCTACTTGACAGGAAGCAAGGTAGTGGAGCCCCTGCCGTGCTGTGCTTTTTTTTTTTCCCCACCCAACATTTCCCACTCCTTTTGCTTAAAATGAGCTCCCCTGGAATTCTAAAGTTCTGATTTCTAATTTTTATTTACAGCATGCACAGTTAAGAACTCAGGCTTTCTTAAATCAGTCGGCCTAACTTTTTATCCTGGCTCTATCAACTTACTAGGTATGTGGCTTTGGGCAAATCACTCTGTATATCTGCTATCTCCCCTATCAAACAAGGGTAAGAACAGTGTTCACTTCACAGTTACTAAGAGGGGTAAGTGAATCATGCCTGGAACATAAAACTTAAGTAGTCAGTAATTCCAGCTGATTGGATCTGGCACCTTAGATGCTTGGCCATCCTGATACCTGCCAGTTGCTTTGGAAAGAAATTGACAATCCAGAAATAGACCTTCACATTAATGGTCAACTAATCTTCAGCAAATGTGTCAAAAACAGTCAATGGAAAAAGAATAGTCTTCAAATGAATACCTACATGCAAAAGAACATAGTTGGACACTTAGTTCACACCATATACAAAAATTAACTCAAAATGGACCAGAGACCTAGACTTAGGAACTGAACTCACAATGACCTTAAAGTGGGTAATAGAGTCCTAGATATGACACCAAAAGCAGAAGTAAGGGCAGTGCCTGTGGCTCAAAGGAGTAGGGCGCCAGCCCCATATTGCCGCAGGTGGCGGGTTCAAATCCAGTCCCTGCCAAAAACTGCAAAAAAAAAGCAGAAGTAACACAAAAACAGATAAACTATACCTTAGCAAAAATTTAAAACCTTTTGTTACAAAAGATGCTATAAAGGGAAAAGACCAGCCATAGGAAGGGAGGAAAATTTTGCAAATTATATGTCTGATGTGATTTGTGTCTAGACTATTTAAAGAACTATAAGTAAAATGACCCAAGTAAAAAATCAGCAAAGTGGTTCAAGGCGAAAGGATGGCAGGAGACCAGGAGTTTGAGACTAGCCTGGGCAATGTAGCAATCCCCCATATCTACAAAAATTTTAACAAGTAGCTGGGTGTGGTGGAATGCACCTGTAGTCGTAGCTACTCAGAGGCTGAGCCAAGAGGATCACTTGAAGCCAATAATTCGAGATTACAGTAAGCTATGATCGCACCACTGCACTTAAGCCTGAGGAACAGAGGGAAACCCTATTTCTAAAGAAAATGGGGGGCAGGAAGAATCTTGAATAAAAATTTCTTCAAAAAAGATATACAAATAGCCAAAAGCACATGAAAAGACACGTAATATCATTAGTCTTCTGGGAAGAAAAGAAGAAAATTAAAACCAAAATGAGATACCACTTGACACTCACTAGAATGACTATAATCAAAAGTATGGACAATAAAAAGTGTAAGGGAGGATGCTGAGAAATTCGAACCCTATACATTGTTGCTGGGAATGTAAAAATTGTGCAGCCACTGTGGGAAATAGTCTAGCATTTCCTCAAAAGTCCTCTATACATAGATATTTATAAAAGTCCCCATCCTAGATATATACCCCCCCAAAATGGAAACATACCCACACAAAAAGTTACACTCAAATTTTATAGCAACATTATTCATAATAGCTAAAAGTGAAAGTAACCCAAATGATCAGATACTGATTAGTGGATAAATAAAAAGTGGCATATTCATACAATGGAATATTGTTCAGCAATGAACAAAAGGAATGAAATACTGATACTACAATATGGATGGATGAACCTTGAACATATTAGGATAAAGTGAAAGAAGGCATTCACAAAAGATCGTGTATTATCTAATTTCATTCACAAAAGACCACATATTATATAATTCCATTTTGGGATGATCACATATTACATGGAAGGTCGAAAATAGGCAAATTCATAGAGTTAGAAAGTAGATTAGTGGCTGCCTTGATCTGCCAGATGATAGAGGATTGCCTAAGGGGTTGCAGAGATTTCATGGGATAATGAAAATGTTTTCAAAATGACTGTGTTAATAGTGGCACAACTCTGTGAATATATTACACTGGAAGCCAATTAATAATATATGTATGTGAAGCACATCACACAAGCTGTTAAAAACTTTTTAATTGTAAAAATTATTTAAAACACAAGGACTGGAGAAATGGACACCTTGCTAGCACTCACAATAAGGAAGCTGGAGTAGCTATATTAACTGCAAACAGAGATGACTTCAGGGACAAGGAGAATTATCAGGGACAAAAAGGAGCGTTGTACAATCCTAGTGTATGTGCACCTAGCAATAGAGTGTCAAAAAGCTTAGGGCAGAAACTCAGAACTGCAAAGAGAAATAGAAAAATCTATTATTACACGTGGAGGCTTCAATACTACTCCATTAGTGATAGTTTGAACAGGCAGAAAACTGGGAAGAATATATTTGCTCTGAATAGCACTATCAATCAATTTGATTTAGTTGACATTTATAGAATACTCCTTCCCAAAACAGCAGAATACACATTTTTCTCAAGATCACAAGGAACATTCACCATGATAGACCACATTCTGGGCCATAAACACACTTCAAATTTAAAAGCATGTAAGTTATATTAGTTTACAGCAGCTGTTAAAAAAAGTATCTCAAACTAAATGACTTAGTACAACAGAAATTTATTGTCTCACAGTTCTAAATGCTGGAAGTCCAAAATCAGGGTGTCAGTAGAACGGTGTTTTCTCTCTCTCTCTCTCTCTTTTTTTTTTTTTTTTTTGAGACAGAGCCTCAAGCTGTTACCCTGGGTAGAGTGCTATGGCATCACAGCTCACAGCAACTTGCAACTCCTGGGCTCAAGCAATTCTCTTGTGTCTGCCTCTCAAGTAGCTGGGATTACAGGTGCCTGCCACAAACACCTGGCTATTTTTGGTTGCAGCCATCATTGTTGTTTGGCAGGTCCGGGCTGGATTCAAACCCACCAGCTCAGGTGTATGTGGCTGGCGCCTTAGCCACTTGAGCCACAGGCGCCGAGTCAGGACCATGTTCTCTTTGAAATCTGTAGGGAAGAATGCTTCCTTGCTTCTTCCTAGCTTCTGGTGATATCTATCACTCCTAACATTCTTTGGCTTGTAGCTTCATCAGTCCAATCTCTCTCTGCCTCTGTAATCTTGCATGGTTCTCTCTCTGTCTCTGTCTTCACATAGCACTTACTCTTTTCAGAAAGATCCCTGTCACATTGGATTAAGGCCACCCTAGTGACTTCATCCTAGCTTAATTACATTTGCAAAGACCACATTCACAGGGACTAAGGGGGTTAGAACTTCAACATATTTGAGAGGGGAACACAATTCAACCTATAACAGAAGTCATACAAACTATAGTCTTAGATTGCAATGAAATTAAAGTAGAAGTCAATAACAGAAAAAACAGCTGTAAAATGAGAAAATATGGGGAGATTAAACCCATACTTTTAAATAATACATGGATCAAATAAGTAGAGAAATTAAAAAGCATTTTGAACTAGAAGAAAATTAAAAGGCAATCCAATCTAGCAAAGTTTGTGAGGTGTAATGAAAACAGTGCTTAGTCAGTAAGCAAAGCAAATAGACAGCCTTCAGAATGAGAGGAGATTTTGCAGGTTATGCTTCCAACAAAGGTCTGATAACTAGAATCCACAGAGAACTCAAAATAATTAATCAATTAAGAAAAGAAGAACCCCATTTCTATGTGGGCAAGAGACTTGAACAGAAACTTCTCTGATGAAGACAGGCGCATGGCCTACAAACATGAAAAAATGCTCATCATCCTTAATCACCAGAGAAATGCAAATCAAAACCTCTCTGTGATATCATCTAACTCTATTAAGATTGGCGGGGATGTGGAGAAAAGGGCACACTTCTTTACTGCTGTGGGAATGCAAGCTAATACAGCCCTTTTGGAAAGAAGTCTGGAGAACACTCAGAGAACTAAAAATAGACCTACTGTTGGATCCTGCAATTCCTCTACTAGGTATATACCCAGGTGCTCAAAAATCATTTTACAATAAAGACATTTGCACTAGAATGTTTATTGCAGCCCAAGTGCCCATCAACCCAGGAATTTAGGTATATGTATACTATGGAATATTATGCAGCCATAAAAAAGATGGAGACTTCACATCTTTTATGTTTACCTGGATAAAGCTGGAATATATTCTTCTTAGCAAAGCATCTCAAGAATGGGGGAAAAGTATCCAATGTACTCAATACTACTATGAAATCAAAATATAATCACCTACATATTCATATGAATGGTAAAACATAACTGTAGTCTAGAAAGAAGGAGGGAACAGGGGAGAGGGAAAGAGGAGGGGGAGACCAGGAGGAGTGAGGGTATCTGATGGGACCTCACCTAATGTACATAATGCAATGGTACATTTCAAAACTATTACGAATAGAGTATAAATGTCTTACAGCAATTAAGTAAGTGAGAAGATGCTTATGTTAACCAGTTTGACGTAAGCATTCCACATTGTATATCAAATCAGTACATTGTACCTCATAAATGCAATAATGTACACAGTTATTATTTAATAAAGGTAAAAGAATTAAAAATAAAATAAAAAACAGTGCTTAGAGTGCTTAGCATTAAATGCATGTTATTAGAAAAGAAGAAAAATCTAAAACCAACAATCTGAATTTCCACTTTCAGCAACTAAAGAAAGAAAATATTTAAGCTTTAAGAAAAAAAAAACAATAAACATTAGAACATAAACAATGGGATTGAAACAAGGAAAACAATAGAGCAGGAATATCCAACCTTTGTTTCTCCTCTGTGCCACACTGGAAGAATAAGAGTTGTCTCGGGCTACAATTTAAATACACAAACATAATAAAAGAATAGTAAGAAAAAGGGCTGTGCATACTTTTTATGATATCCAACACTAGAAATAAGCCAAAAAAGTTCTCACAAAATCAGCATGTGGCCTGAAGTTTGGACATCCCTGCAATACAGAAAATCGTAGAAACCAAAATCTGATTCTTTGAAAAGATCAATAAAAATCAAACTTCTCCATCCCACAGATAAAGAATATACATTCTTCTCATCGGCCCATGGAACATTCTCCAAAACTGATCATATCCTAGGACACAAAACAAACCTCTACAGATTCAAAACTATTGAAATTTTACTTTGTATTTTCTCAGATCACAAGGCACTAAAGGTGGAACTCAACGCCAACAAAACGTTCAACCTCACACAAAGGCATGGAAACTAAACAACCTTCTATTGAATGACAGTTGGGTGCAGGAAGAAATAAAAGAGGAAATCATTAACTTCCTTGAGCACAACAACAATGAAGACACAAGATACCAAAACCTGTGGGACACTGCAAAAGCAGTTCTAAGAGGAAAATTTATTGCTTTAGATGCCTGCATTTGAAAAACAGAAAGAGAGCGCATCAATAAACTCACAAGCCATCTTATGGAATTGGAAAAAGAGGAACAATCTAAGCCTAAACCCAGCAGAAGAAAAGAAATATCCAAAATTAAATCAGAGATCAATGTAATTGAAAAAAAAAAAGAATCATTCAGAAAATTAATGAAACAAGGAGTTTTTTTTTTTAAATAAACAAAATAGATAAACCTTTGGCTAGACTAATCAGAAATAGGAAAGTAAAATCTCTAGTCACCTCAATCAGAAATGATAAAGGGGAAATTACAACTGACGCCACAGAGATACAAGAGATCATCCCTGAATTCTACCAGAAACTCTGTGCCCAGAAATTTGACAATGTGAAGGAAATGGATCAATATTGGGAATCACACCCTCTCCCTAGACTTAGGCAGGAAGAAATAGAACTCCTGAACAGACCAATTTCAAGCACTGGGATTACAAAAACAATCAAAAATCTTCCAACCAAAAAATGTCCTGGTCCTGATGGCTTCACACCAGAATTCTATCAAAACTTCAAGGAAGAGCTTATTCCCATACTGCAGAAATTATTCCAAAAATTGAGGAGGAAGGAATCTTCCCCAACACATTCTACGAAGCAAACATCACCCTGATACCAAAACTAGGAAAAGACCCAACTAAAAAGGAGAATTTCAGACCAATTTCACTCATGAATTTAGATGCAAAAATCCTCAACAAAATCCTAGCCAATAGATTACAGCTTATCATTAAAAAAATCATACATCATAATCAAGTAGGTTTCATCCCAGGGATGCAAGGCTGGTTTAACATATGCAAGTCCATAAACATTATCCACCATATTAACAGAAACAAAAGCAAAGATCATATGATCCTCTCAATAGATGCAGAAAAAAGCATTCGATAAAATCCAGCATCCTTTTCTAATTAGAACACTGAAGAGTATAGGCATATGTGGCACATTTCTGAAACTGATCAAAGCTAT
>CAUYON010055641.1:0-10934 GCA_963573935.1 Arctocebus calabarensis
CGGGCGCCTGTAGTCCCAGCTACTTGGGAGGCAGAGGCAGGAGACTCGCTTGAGCCCAGGAATTGGAGGTTGCTGTGAGCTGTAATGCCACGACACTCTACCCAGGGCGACAGCTTGAGGCTCTGTCTCAAAAAAAAATAATAAATAAATAAATAAATAAATAAATAAACAAACAAACAAAAAAGAAAGAAAGAAAAGAAATTTAAAAGTCTTCCCAAGGTTGGGCACGGTGGCTTACACCTGTAATCCTAGCTCTCCAGGAGGCCAAGGTAGGCGGATTGCCTGAACTCAGGAGTTGGAGACCAGCCTGAAGAAGAGCAAGACCCTGTCTCTACTAAAAATAGAAAATTATCTGGGTGCTGTTGCTGGTGCCTGTAGTCCTAGCTACTCAGGAGGCTGAGACAAGGAGATCACTTGAGTCTACCCAGGGCACAGAGTCATACTCTGTCTTAAAAAAATAAAACAATAGGGCGGTGCCTGTGGCTCAGTGAGTAGGGCGCTGGCCCCATATGCCAAGGGTGGCAAGTTCAAATCTGGCCCTGGCCGAACTGCAACAAAAAAATAGCCGGGTGTTGTAGCGGGCGCCTGTAGTCCCAGTTACTTGGGAGGCTGAAACAAGAAAATTGCCTAAGCCCAGGAGCTGGAGATTGCTGTGAGCCATGAAGCCATGGCACTCTACCAAGGGCAACAAAGTGAGACTCTGTCTCTAAAAAAAAAATAAATTAATTAAAATAAAACAATAAAATGGAAATCAATAGAATATAAGATAAAAAATAAATAAAACAAAACAAATAAAAATAGGTTCCCAGGGCTCGGCGCCATGGCTCAACGGGCTAAGGCGCCAGCCACGTACACCTGAGCTGGCGGGTTCGAATCCAGCCCGGGCCCGCCAAACAACAATGGTGGCTGCAACCAAAAAATGGCTGGGCATTGTGGCAGGCGCCTGTAGTCCCAGGTACTTGGGAGGCTGAGGCAGGAGACTCGCTTGAGTCCAGGAATTGGAGGTTGCTGTGAGCTGTGATGCTATTGCACTCTATCCAGGGTGACAGCTTGAGGTTCTATCTAAAAAAAAAAATAGGTTCCCGGAAGTATTGTTTGAGCTAGATTTTGAAGGTAAGGCTGGGCTTGAGGAAGTAGAAGTGTGAGGAAGGCATGCAAGGCAGGGCACTGTTCCTGAGTCTATAGGAACAAAGACTCAGGATGGGAAATGGCTCACTCCTCTTGCAGGTGGCAAATGGCAGGGAGGCTAGAGCTGACTTGTTGGCTGAAAAGGATAGACTGGAAAGTGGCTCTTCAGTTGCATCAGCAGAGGAGGATGAGGAAGAGGAGCCACCCAGGCGGACCTTGCAGTTGCGCAGGTGAGTGGCACCTAACCTGACCAGGACCTGCTCAGAGCCCGGGGCTAGGCAGGGTGAGGATCCACTGTCTCCTGTCCCAGCAGCAGTGAGGGAAGGATCTCAGGTCTCAGGGAGTCCTCACCTATATTGCCCGAGCCAACTCTAGGGGAGAGTAGGACAAGGGCTGGGAGCTCTGAACCAAGAGGGCTTGTAGGAGTGGGTTGATACAGAGAGGCCCAGGCCTCCTGCTTCTCAGTCTCTAAGGTGGCCCATGTGCCCACAGTTGCCCTGTACCTCCTAAGCTCTGCCCCTGGAGTCTGATTTGGCCAGACTTACATCCCAGGGTTACATTGACTGTGGAAGATGGAAGACTCAATGGCCTCTCTTCCTCCTTCCATGCCTGGGAATTTGCTGGGCTGGGGCGGGGGAGGACTTGTTCTTAGACTCTGCTCCTGTCCTTCAGAAATGGAATCGGCAACTGGAGCCAGAGGGTGGGGGTCCACCCGGGGAGTCCACCCAACAGGAAGGGCCCAGAGCTTTGCCTTGAAGAGCTAGATGTGGCCATCCCAGTGTCCAGAGGTAAGCTGGATGGTGGACAGAGAGGGCCCTTTTGTCCCTTCCCCTCCTGGTCCTGGTCTGGCTGCACTATCCTTGGCCCTGGCCGTGTCCCTCCCCTTTACTCCTCTGCTTCCCCATTGTCAATGGGACAGTGTCTTTGACAGTCTGCCTGTTACAGTGGCTGATGGGAGCAAGGTTCAGACTCGCCAAGCCCCCAGTGCTACAGCCTCTGAATGGCGGCTGGCCCAGGCCCAGCAGAAGATTAGGGAGCTGGCTATCAATATCCGCATGAAGGAGGAGCTCATTGGCGAGCTGGTCCGCACAGGTGAGGGGTGGGTGCAGGGCTGGGCCTCCCACTTGGTGGTGGGGGTGGGGTGGAGGTTCTTGTTGATTTCTTTTCCCACATTGTTTTAGAGAGGGTTCAATGTGGTGGTTAGAAGCAGGGGCCAGATGACCTAGGTTTGATACCCAGCTCAGCCTCTTATGTCTGCTTGTGACCATCTCCTTGGACCTTGGTGTTTTCATTTCTAAAATGGGGATAGTAAATGTATCTACTTCAGGGGGTGTTAAAAGGTTAAATAAGTTAGTTCAGGTAGTGCTTAGAATGGCTCTCAGCAGTACCTCTTTTTATTTATCAAGTAGCTGCTGTGTCTTAGGCTTCATGCTGGGCACAGAGTATACACTGAGTATGACTGAGGACCTGGTGTCCCCAAGTCATGCTGCGTTTACTACTGCTAAAAGGAGTAAAGGTGCAGGAGACGATTTTAGGTGGTAACCAGTGGAGCCTTTTTTTTTTTTTTTTTTGTAGAGACAGAGTCTTACTTTATCCCCCTTGGTAGAGTGCCCTGGCGTCACACAGCTCACAGCAACCTCCAATCTCTGGGCTTAGGCGATTCTCTTGCCTCAGCCTCCCGAGAAGCTGGGAGTATAGGTGCCTGCCATGATGCCCAGCTATTTTGCAATTCAGCCGAGGCTGGGTTTGAACCTGCCACCTTCGGTATATGGGGCCGGCGCTCTACTCGATGAGCCACAGGCGCCGCCCCAGTTAGCATATTTTTAAAATAGGAGTTTCTGTTGACTCATAAATCGCCTAACCCAGATAAGTCTAGCCATAGTTCATAACTAATATGGCTTGTTGAAGTTCAGCCAGCAACTCAGGCTTAAGAAAGTAGCCTGAATATGCTGCTTTTATTTAATTTAATCCAATTTAACAACTAGCTATGGGTGCAGCACCTGTGGCTCAGTGGGTAGGGTGCTGGCCCCATATACCAAGGGTTGCGGGTTAAAACCCGGCACCCGGCCAAACTGCAACAAAAAAATAGCCCGGCACTGTGGCATGTGCCTATAGTCCCAGCTACTCGGGAGGCTGAGGCAAGAGAATCGCTTAAGCCCAGGAGTTGGAGGTGGCTGTGAGCTGTGATGCCATGGCACTCCACTGAGGGCAATAAAGTGAAACTCTGTCTCTACAAAAAAAAAAAAGAAAGAAAACTAACTATTGGGCTTTTGTCATCGTGAGAAACTGTATTGTTTCATAACATTTATGTCCTGGATATCCCAGTTAGGATATCCAGGAGACTTTTTAAATGCCTTCTTTCAGAAAAAAAATTAGGCTGGATTAACTTTCTTAAAAACCAAGAGTAGGCCTCATACAGTAGCTCTTGCCTATAATTCTAGCACTCTGGGTAGCTGAGGGTGGTGGATTGCTTGAGGTCAGAAGTTCGAGACCAGTCTGAGCAAAAGCCAGACCCTGTCTCTTCTAGAAATAGAAAAACTAGCGATGCGTTGTGGAGGGTGCTTGTACTGCCAGCTAGTGGGGAGGCTTAAGCAAAAGTATTGCTCTAGCCCAATAATTTGAGGTTGCTGTGAGCTAAGAAGCCCCAGCACTCTACCAAAGGCAACAGAGTGAGACTATCTAAAAAAATTAAAAATTTCTATCTCAAATAAATAAATAAATAAATAAACTACCGTGGTGTTGGTGGTGGGTGCATATAGTCCCAGCTACTTGGGAGGGTGAGCCAGGAAGATTGCTTGAGCCCAAGAGTTTGAGGTTATTATGAGCTAGTCTAATGCCGTAGCACTCTAGCCTGAGGCAAGAATGAAACTGTCTCAAAAAAAGTAATTGCCATTATTTCTGCATATAGCTGCATAGTGGCAAACACTTTTATATATATATATATATATCCATTCATAGTTATTCCTCAGGAATTGTCTTCTAACATTCTGATTTTCAAAGGGCTTTGAGGTGATTTGCCTCAAGGTCATCATAACAGTAGAGGTATTCAAAATAATTAAATACTATAACATATGTATAGTACATAAAAGAAAATTTTAAAACAACAAGAAAAAGACAAAATTAGATATGGCTTCAAAACTTTTCTAGTTTTGCCTTTCTATTCTGTCTCAATCCGTGAAAATGGAAAGACAGCCAGGCGTGATGCTGCACACTTGCAGTCCCAAGTTACTTGGGAGGCTAAGGCAGAAGAATTGCTTGAGCCCAGGAGTCCATGGCTGCAGTGAGGTATAATCATGAGATTACACTCCAGCCTGGATGACAGAGGAAGACCCTGTCTCTAAAATTTAAAAAAAGAGAGAGAAAGAAAATGGAAAGACAAGGATTTTTATGTGTTATCTTTTAAATTGCCTTCTAGGCTCGGCTCCTGTGGCTCAAAGGGCTAAGGCGCCAGCCACGTACACCTGAACTGGTGGGTTCGAATCCTGCCCAGGCCCGCCAAATAAGAATGACAGCTGCAACCAAAAAATAGCTGAGCATTGTCGTGGGCGCCTGTAGTCCCAGCTACTTGGGAGGCGGAGGCAGGAGACTTGCTTGAGCCCAGGAATTGGAGGTTGCTGTGAGCTGTGATGCCACAGCACTCTATCTAGGGTGACAGCGTGAGGCTCTGTCTCAAAAAAATAAATAAATAAATTGTCTTCTAGCATTCTTTTTTTTTTTTGAGACAGAGCCTCAAGCTGTCACCCTGGGTAGAGTGCTGTAGCATCCCAGCTCACAGCAACCTCCAATTCCTGGGGTCAAGTGAGTCTCTTGCCTCTGCCTCTCAAGTAGCTGGGACCTCAGGTGCCTGCCACTATGCCCGGCCATTTTTTGGTTGCAGCCATCATTGCTGTTTGGCGGCCGGGCTGGATTCAAACCCGCCAGCTCAGGTGTACGTGGCTGGCACCTTAGCCTGTTGAGCCACAGGCGCCGAGAGAAGAGATTCTGTCTCTTCTAACATTCTTAAATGGTAACTCATTTAAAAGCAAGTGAGAATGGGGCGGCGCCTGTGGCTCAAAGGAGTAGGGTGCCAGCCCCATGTGCTATTGGTGGTGGGTTCAAACCCAGCCCCATCTAAAAACCGCAAAAAAAAAAAAAAAAAAAAAAAAGGGAGAATGCAAAATCAGATTTTTTTATAACAACTTTTTCCCCATTATAGGGATTCTGAGATCATGCAACAAAAGCAGAAGGCAGCTAATGAGAAGAAGTCTTTGCAGACAAGCGAAAAATGACTGGCTATTTGGAAAACCAGGTGCTTCTGCCAACTGGGTGTATCATAAGGTCTAAGATCAAGATTTTATAGAATGAACAGTCACTACATATGTTATAACTTATCCTTATAAACTGTCTATTTTAAATTTTTTCTTTCAGTTTGATTTAGTGTGATGTTCTAGAACCATTTTTCAAAAAATAAAACACTACCCATACATGTGGCGTATTGGTGAACCTTATTTTTTATCTTCAGTGAACATTTATATAATTTCTTATATAGGTAATATGATCAGAAAATAAGTTTTTTATATAAATCTACAATTTTTCTCATCAACTTTGTTAAAGTAGATCTTTAAGTTAAATTTTATTACATAAGCTCAGCACCCGTAGCTCAGTGCGTAGGACACCAGCCACATACACCTAGGCTGGTACATTGGAGCCCAGCCCAGGCCTGCTAAACAACAGTGACAATTACAACAACAACAAAAATAGCCTGGTATTGTGACAGGCACCTGTAGTCCCAGCTATTTGGGAGGCTGAGCCAAGAGAATTGCTTAAACTCAACAGTTTGAGGTTGCTGTGAGCTGTGATGCTACAGCACTCTACTGAGGGCGATATAAGTGAGATTCTGTCTCAAAAAAAAATAAATTTTATTATATAATAGAATTTAAGATCTATTCATGTAATTTTCATTTGAAATCAACTTACAAAGTTTGCTTGAAGACAACAGATAATACAAACCATTGTAGTAACAACTAAATGAGGTCTCATAGTTCTTATAGCTTTAAAATATTTTGGAATGAATGCTGTATTTTAGACTGTTCTGAGCCTCTTCAAAGATGTGTGACTTGATGGTGGTTACAAATTAACAAATACAACTAGAGAAATGAAAGTTTCAGACCTTGTTGTATTCTAACGTAAATATGCATAATTATGCAAAAAGAATAAGGATGCCATTGAAGGCTGAGTGCAGTGGCTTACACCTGTAATCCCAGCACTCTGGGAGGCTGAGGTGGATGGATCACTTGAGCTCATGAGTTCAAGAACAGCCTGAGCAAGAATGAGAATGAGAATTTCTACTAAAAATGAAAAACTGAGGCAAGAGGATCACTTGAGCCTAAGAGTTTGAGGTTGCTGTACCAAGGGCAACAAAATAAGACTCTGCCTCAAAAAAATAAAGGAGGCTTGGCACCTGTAGTTCAGTGGTTAGGGTGATGGCCACATACATGGGGGCTAGTAGGGTCAAACCCAGGCCAGACCTGCTAAACAATGACAAGTGCAACAAAAAAATAGCCAGGTGTCATGGCAGGCGCCTGTAGTCCCAGCTACTTGGGAGGCTGAGGCAAGAGAATTGCTTAAGCCCAAGAGTTTGAGGTTGCTGTGAGCTGTGATGTCACAGCACCCTACCAAGGACAACATAGTGAGACTGTCTTTAAAAAAAAAGATATCATTGGGTGGCTCCTGTGGCTCAGCAAGTAGGGCGCCGGCCCCATATACTGAAGGTGGCGGGTTCAAGCCCGGCCTCGGCAGAACTGCAAAACAAAAAAAATAGCCGGGCGCTGTGGCGGGCGCCTGTAGTCCCAGCTACTAGGGAGGCTGAGGCAAGAGAATCGCTTAAGCCCAAGAGCTGGAGGTTGCTGTGAGCAGTATGATGCCACGGCACTCTACCCAGGGCGATAAAGTGAGACTCTGTCTCTACAAAAAAAAAAAAAAGATATCATTGAAGTCATAAATAAGTATTCTTCAAATATTGGATTTTTAACGCAATTCAACAAATTTTTAGTGATCACCTAATATGTCAATCACTATATGAAGGGACAGATTTTCAAGAGTCACCTAATACCTCAATGGTACTGCCCATGAATAAGGTAGAATCCTAAGTGTCTCACTAATATCTCATGGTTCAATGAGACAACCATGAAGTTTTTTTTTGTTTTTTTTTTTTGAAACAGAGCCTCAAGCTATCACCCTGGATCGAGCGCCATGACATTACAGCTCACAGCAACCTCCAATTCCTGGGCTTCAAGCGAGTCTCCTGCCTCCACCTCCCAAGTAGCTGGGACTACAGGCGCCCAGCACAACGCCCAGCCATTTTTTTTGGTTGCAGCCATCATTGTTGTTTGGCGGGTCCCGGGCTGGATTCGAACCCGCCAGCTCAGGTGTACGTGGCTGGTGCCTTAGCCCGTTGAGCCACAGGCACTGAGCCAACCATGAAGTTTTTTTTATGTTTGTTTTTTTTTAGAGACAAAATCTCACTTGTCGCCTTGGGTAGAGCGCTGTGACATCACAGCTCACAGCAACCTCCAGCTCTGGGGCTTAGGCGATTCTCTTGCCTCAGCCTCCCGAGTAGCTGCGACTGCCACAACGCCCAGCCACAATGCCTGGCTATGTTTTGTTGCAGTTTGGTTGGGGCCAGGTTTGAACTCGCCACCCTTGGTATATGGAGCTGGTGCCCTACTCATTGAGCCACGGGTGCCGCCCATTTTGTTTTGTTTTGTCTTTTAAGAGATGTGATCTTTCTCTGTTGCCCAGGCTGGAATGCAGTGACACAATCATCATAGTTCACTGCAACCACCAGTACCTCAAGGGATTCTCTTGCCTCTGCCACCAAGTAGTTGGGACTACAGGCAAGTACCACCATGCCTGGCTAGTTTTTCTTATTTTCTGTAGAGTAAGGGTCGTGCTATGCTACCTAGGCTGCTCTGAACGCTTGGCCTCAAGAAATCCTCTTGCTTCACCTCCTAAACTACTAAAATTACAGGTGTGAGCCACTGTGCCCGGCCTAGCCTAAGATTTTTATTTTATTTTATTTTATTTATTTATTTATTTATTATTTTTTTTGAGACAGAGTCTCAAGCTGTCACCCTGGGTATAGTGTCGTGGCACCACAGCTCACAGCAACCTCCAATTCCAGGGCTCAAGCGAGTCTCCTGCCTCTGCCTCCCAAGTAGCTGGGACTACAGGTGCCCGGCCATTTTTTGGTTGCAGCCGTCATTGTTGTTTGGCGGGCCCAGACTGGATTTGAACCCGCCAGCTCAGGTGTACGTGGCTGGCGCCTTAGCCCGTTGAGCCAAAGGCACTGAGCCTATTTATTTATTTTTTTAAGAGACAGACTCTCACTTTGTCACTCTCGGTAGACTGCCATGGTGTCACAGCTCACAGCAACTTCCAGCTCTTGGCCTTAGGCGATTCTTTTGCCTCAACCTCCCTAGTAGCTGGGACCACAGGCACCCGCCACATTGCCTGGCTATTTTTTGTTACAGTTTGGCCGGGACTGGTTTTGAACTTGCCACCCTCAGTATATGGGGCCAGTGCCCTAGTCACTGAGCCACAGGCACTGCCCTATTTTATTTATTTTTTATTTTTTTTCCCATGGTAATCGTCTCTGTATCGTTCCAATTTTAGTATATGTGCTGCTAAAGCGAGCACTATTTTATTTATTTTTTTAATTTCATTTTATTTATTATTGTTCAGACAGTCTTACCTGTCACCCTTGGTAAGAGTGCTGTGGCTTCATAGCTCACAGCAACCTCAAACTCTTGGGTTTAAGCGATTCTCTTGCCTCAGCCTCCCAAGTAGCCAGGAATACAGGTGCCCGCCACAGCGCCCACCTATTTTTGTTGTTGTTGTTGTTGTAGTTGTCATGGTTGTTTAGTAGGCCTGGGCCAGGTTCCAACCAGCCCGGCCCCTGTGTATGTGGCCAGTGCCCTAACCACTGAGCTACGGGCACCAAGCCTAGCCTTGAGTTTTTAATTTTTACATTAGTCCATATTTTTAAACTTTTTTTGAAACAGGGCCTTTCTTCATTGCTAAGGCTGACTCCCTGCACCCTTAAACTCCTGGCTTCAAGCGGTCTGCCTGACCCAGCCTCCCTAGTAGCTAGGATTGCAGGCATGCACCACTGTGCCTGGCTAAATTTTCTATTTTTTTGTAGAGACAGGATCTCAGTATGTTGCCTGTCCTGGTCTCAAACTTCTGGCCTCAAGCAATCCTCCCACCTTGGCCTTCCTAATTGCTAGAATTACAGACATGTCCACAGACATGAGCCTGACCCCAGATTTTCATTAAAATAAAACATTGTTCTGTTTCTTGGGTTAATTTCAGTCTTCAAAATTTTCTGTAATGGCTCAGCGCCTGTGGCTCAGCGGACTAAGGCGCCAGCACGTACACCTGAGCTGGCGGGTTCGGATCCAGCCCGGGCCCGCCAAACAACAATGACTGCTGCAACCTAAAAATGGCAGGGCGCTGTGGTGGACGCCTGTGGTCCCAGCTACTTGGGAGGCAGAGGCAAGAGATTTGCTTGAGCCCAGGAATTGGAGGTTGCTGTGAGCTGTATCCAGGGTGACAGCTTGAGGCTCTGTCTCAAAAAAAAAAAAAAAAAAATTTCTGTAATGGTAATCACAAGGGCAAAAAGATTACAACAGCTTAAGTTACATTGTAATGAAAGGGATAAAGTGCTATTAAAGTTAGTTATAATTGAAAAAAGGGGAAATAAGAGATAAAAAAAGAAGTATATGATTGTGATTATAACACAAAGATTCTTTGTGGGTCTAATTTCTGTAATTTTGTATCCAGAATTTGTACAGAGTAATAAGCCATGAGTACAAAACCCATGCCTTTTTTGTTTTGTTTTGTTTTGTTTTGTTTTTTGAGACAGAGACTCAAGCGGTCACCCTAAGTAGGTAGGTAGGTCACAGCAACCTCCAACTCTTGGGCTCAAGTGAGTCTCCTACCTCCACCTCCCAAGTAGCTGGGACTACAGGCGCCCACTACAAGGCCTGGCTATTGTTTGGGTTTTGGGGGGGGCAGGGGCAGCAATCATTGTTTGGCAGGTCGGAGCTGGATTCAAACCCGCCAGCTCAGCAGGTCAGGTGTACATGGCTGGCGCCTCAGCTGCTTGAGCCACAGGCTCTGAGCCAATCTTGCCTTTTTTTTTGGACACAGAGCCTCAAGCTGTCACTCTGGATAGAGTGCTGTGGCATCACAGCTCACAGCAACCTCCAATTCCTGGGCTCAAGCGAGTCTCTTGCCTCCGCCTCCCAAGCAGCTGGGAACTTGCCTTTTTTTTTTAAGTGAATAAATTTCCATGGTTTAAAATATCCTGTGGAGAAGTTTAGACTTTTTTTTTTTTTTTAAGACAGAGCCTCAAGCTGTCACCTGGGTAGAGTGCTGTGGCATCACAGCTCACAGCAACCTCCAATTCCTGGGCTCAAGTGAGTGTCCTGCCTCGGCCTCCCAAGTAGCTGGGAATACAGGCACCCGCCACAATGCCTAGCCATTTTTTGGTTGCAGGCGTCGTTGTTTGGCGGGCCCAGGCTGGATTCGAACCCGCCACCTCAAGTGTATGTGGCTGGTGCCTTAGCCCGTTGAGCCACAGGTGCCGAGCCTAGAGTTTTTTTTTTTCACTAGAGACAAGATCTCACTCTGACATCCAGGCTGAAGTGCAGTGGTGTGATCACAACGCAATACAACCTTGAACTCTTAGCTTAAAGTGATCCTCCTGCTTCACCCTCCCAAATAGCTGGATATACATGTCACCACCCCCATCTAGTTTTTCT
>CAUYON010055642.1:0-12365 GCA_963573935.1 Arctocebus calabarensis
GCACTTGCTCAAGCTGTTCTCAAACGGGTGAGCTCAAGCAATCCTCTCACTTTGGCCTCCTAGAGTGCTAGGATTATAGGCGTGAGCCACTGCACCTGGCAGGAAAATGTATTTCTGAAAAAAACAAAAGTCTGGGACAAAGAGTAGTCAAGGCATAAAATAAAAATAACCCTTAAGTGTCAGCTTTCCATGTGTCTTGTTGCCAAGGAACAGACTCCAAAATCAGCATAGCCCTGAAAAAGCTTACTCCCCATCACCTACTTCAGATATCACCAGGGAGGATAGTAAGCAGTGAAGAGAATTCCTGAAGAATAGAACTAGGAGTCACAGAAAAATGGACAAAATAATTCCCATCATAAAATGCAATCATGGTTATGTCATAGGATACAATCAACAAGATTATCCAATAATTCCTGATCAGGGAAACTTCACAGTGCCTGCCTAACTAGTCTAAACAAATGATGGTTTTGTGTCTTTCATCTTTTCCCTTTCCAAATAGGGCTACGCAATCATTTGTCTCTGCTTACCCTTGTAGATTTGTGGATGGGAAAGGAACAAGAGTTAGAGACTCTTCTTTTCAGTTTATAAACTAGTCAAGCAGAAGGAACTACATCTATACTAAATGAACATGGCTGAGCATCATCACCAGGCTCTTAACTAGGCACAATGACTTTGGATAATCTTGCAGGGAGTGTGGTAGGCGAATATATTCTAAGTATGGCAGGAAGAATGAAATGAAAATTTATCTACCAAAAGGTCAAACTGTGGCAGATACTGGCCATGTGTTTCTAAAGTCATTCTTTTTCTTCCTAGGCATTTAGTTAAATTACATTTCTCAACCTCTTCAACCAATAGATAGGGGTCATGAGATTGAGTTCTAGCCAATGAGGTGTAGGCAGAATTTATGTATGCCACTTCCAGTCCCTAAAATATCCTACACAATCTTTGTGCTCTGTCTTTTTGGGTTTTTTTGTTTGTTTATTTTGAAGGGACTGAATCTTGCTATGTTGCCCAGACTGGTGTCAAACTCTGGCCTCAAGCAATCCTCCTGCTTCAGCCTCTCAAAGTGCCCCTCGCCTGTGACCTGGATGTCAACATATAAGGTCCCTGACGAACTGTGGGGAGTAGAAACCCTCAAATGACCACACTGAACTATTTGTGAGCAACAAAGAGATCTCTACCATACTAATGTAATATGCTAAACTTCATGAGAAAATGGGCAGCTAAATGTTTATTCAAGATTCCAAACCTAGAAATACATTATTTCAGCTGTTAGATTATTGGAGCCAACCTATTTGTAAATACATTTTAATTCTCTAAGGGTTGCATTTCTGACACAAACATGCCAACTCCTAATGGAACAATCAGATGTCATATCAAAATGTTCCTGAGGGTTAGGCCAGAAAGGGATACCAAGTGAAGTGGTTAAAACCTTACAACTATTTTCAGGTTTGATCTTGAGTCAACATCATAAATGGTCTGTCATTCAAGATCCAGCCAGGAAAAGAGAACCTTGGGTTTTCAGAAGAGAGAAATGTGGAGCGGTACCTGTGGCTCAATGGAGTAGGGCACCAGCCCCATATGCTGGAGGTAGCGGGTTCAAACCCAGCCCCAGCCAAAAACTGTAAAAAAAACAAACAAAAAGAGAGAAATAGGAAATAGAGAAATACAGGAAAGAGGAAGAGGCAGAGAAGCTAATCATAGGACAGTGAAGCAACCCAGACATTAGCAAACATAGTGGTGCCACCACCACTCTTGGGCTGGCAAGAAAAGAGAGAAGGTGATATAATCAGATCCTAGGATTAGGAAGATGGAATCAAGACAGACATGCCATGTCAGTGCTGCAGACCCCAGAAAAGGGGCAGCAGCTGTTGGAGATGCTATCCAAGGAAGGAGAGAAAACCCTGCTATTCCCTCACCAATGCCGGCACTGGCACCTGAGAATCACAGCCTGCAGGAACCAGCCCTCATGCCTTCCAGAGCAAGGTAGCATGAGGACAGGCAAAGGATCTGAGCACTTACAAGCTTAGGACCAGCAGAAACTGGTAAAAACAGGAAGATATTCTCTTACATAAAATCAAAGCTCAAATGTTACAGCAACTTAAAAGAATACTGCAATCAAAGGTGAGATATTTTAAATTTTTTCTTGCTTTTTAGAGGTCCTGTTCTAGTTTGGAGATTTAAGCTATCACTTTCTTCATTTTTATTCTAGGTCATGGAAGAGCCAGCATCTAGGGGAACTTCTTTATTCTTATATCCAAATATACAATCTATACAGGTGTAGATTCTTTGTCCCTTAACCTAAGTAAGCAAATTTGACTAAACATCTGAAAGCTACAGAGATGCAAGGTGGGAAAAATTCTGCTTCTGTTACTTAGCAGCTTTCTGATATTGGGCAAAACCACTCATAGCAATTAGGCAAAATAATAACCTTACTCAGGTACCAATAGGTACTACTAACACCACTTAATTCTCTAAATGGTTTTATAAGATAGGTACTATTGTCATCACTATTTTAAAGATGAGAAAACTGAGGCACAGAGAGTTTAGGTGACTTGCCCAAAGTATCACACAGCTAAAAAGTATGTGATGAGATAAAGATACGAGCTCAAATAGGGTGATTCTGACTCTGAAATCCATGTTCTTTTTTTTTTTTTATAGAGACAGAGTCTCACTCTATGGCCCTCAGTAGAGTGTTGTGGTGTCACACAGCTCACAGCAACCTCCAGCTCTTGGGCTTAGATGATTCTCTTGCCTCAGCCTCCCAAGTAGCTGGGACTACAGGTGCCTGCCACAATACCCGGCTATTTTTTTGTTTTGCAGTTCAGCTGGGGCTGGGTTTAACCCGCGAACTTTGGTATATGGGGCCAGTGTCCTACTCTCTGAGCCACAGGCGCCTCCCTGAAGTCGATGTTCTTCAATCATCACTACACTGTGCCAAAAAAGTTAAATAAACCCTTCCCTTATTGCCTAATTCATAGGTTATCTGTAATCCCTCCTTTCTCTCTTTTTCTGTCTCTCTCCCTCTCAACCCCCTCACTCCCCACCTTCCTTGTTTTGAATTTGAGAGAAGGTAAATTTCTATGAGTAGATTTTACAGATAAGGATGTTTTTCTGGATCTTTATGTGTCCATTGACAACTTTACTTAACATGATGTTAACGTTTTCCAAAGAGGTGAAAGTTTCAAGGCATCAGCCATCCCAGCTAAGATCAGGCAGGCTTGATCAAGTACTCTCAAAACAGCTGCAAGACAAGTCCAAGGAGATGCAGACTGGTATGAACAGCTTAGCCAATGGTTAGTCTAATTTCACAATACAGCTTTCAGTCTAATTTTAGAGTGAAAAAATTAAAAACGCTTCTTTGTTTCTTTGTCTCAAATGCCCAAACCTTAATGGTTTGGTGGTTAAACCAAAGCACCAGTTTTTACAAAGGTATTCTTTTATACTATGAAATAGGTTAATCTTAAACAGTATGGCTATACATTTTTGAAGCCAATTACCAAGTAAGTCTGAATACCCTGAAACTGCCATGCTGTGAAGAAGCTCAGGCTACCTAAACTGAGATATCACGTGAAGAGAATGCTGACCAACCAGCCCAAGCTGACCAGTCATTCCAACCTGGGTGTCAGACATGGAAATGAGAAAACCATCTTAGACATTTCAGATTTAGCAGACATGATGAGGAAAAAAACTGAGAAACACAACCAATAACCAGAATTAAAGCCTCTGTATTATCTTAGTTTGTTCAGCCTACTATAACAAAACGCCATAGACTGAGTGGCTTATAAACTATAGAAATTTCTTTCTCACAGTTATGGAGGCTGTGAGGTTGCCAGACTGCTGATTTCTTACTGTTTCCTCACATGGTGGAAGGGGCAACAATTTCTCTGGGTTTGTATTTTGTTAATAATAGTACTAATTCTATTCATGAGAATTCTGCCCTTATGACCTAATCACCCTCCAAATGTCCTATATTCTAGTACCATGTTATGTTGAGGGTCAGAATTCCAAAATACAAATCTTGAGGGGACCCAGACATTCATATTGGATACAATCTCCCAGTTGAACTGCCCCAAACATTTATAGCCTTTTAGGCCATGCCAGCTATCCTAGTTCTCATGGAGCAGATATGAGCAATTCCTCCTGAGGCCTGTTTGAATTCCAGACCCACAAGATAAGAAGCTTAATAAATACTTAATGCCACCAAAAATAGTAATAAATTTTTAAAATAAAGTCTTTTTCCATCGGGGATTGAAAAAAGATATTTGGATGAGAAACCGTGTCTAAAAATAAGTTCCATTCCTACCCTAGCAACTGACTTGGCTCCTTTGTTAAAAATCAGTTGCTCACACCACTGGCAGTGACTTTGATCCAAAGTCACATGTGTGACCTCCACAGAGCAACAGCAAGGATGGCAGCTGAAGGCTTATCCTGGCAGAGTTTTTCTTAGCTGCTTTAGCCTGGAGAATAAGGAGTGATTTGTGAAAGCTGGTACTTCTCCAACTGCCAGAAGGTACTCCAGCTACTCTGCTTCCTGATAAATAGCACTATCTCAGCCTTTCTGGAAAGGTGGGGAAAGGGCTGGCCCAGAGTAGCTTAATCTGGGTTCACATCCCAGCTCCACTACCTAAACTAGTAGCATGACTCTGGGCAACTTACTGAACTTTGGGGTCACTGAATTTTCCTCGCTTTTGAAATGAGGATAACAATACTGACATTGTAAGTGTGTAGTTAGGATTAAAGGAGCCTTTAACAATAATGATAGCTTGCTTAAAATTTAAAAATAAAGAAATAAATGGCAATATTAAGGAGGTACAAATGTTTAAAATTTTAAAAAATAAATCGAAACTAGGCCGGGCATGGTGGCTCATGCCTATAAATCCTAACACTCTGGGAGGCTGAGGTGGGTGGATCAGTGGAGCTCAGGAGGTCAAGACCAGCCTGAGCAAAAGTAAGACCCCATCTCTACTAAAAATAGAAAAACTAGGCAGTTGTTTTGGCATGTGCCTGTGTTCCCTGCTACACAAGAATCTGAGGCAAGAGGACTGCTTGAGCCCAAGAATTTGAGGTTGCTGTGAGCTATGACACCACAGCACTATACCCAGGGTGACAGAGTAAGACCCTTGTCTCAAAAAATAATAAATAATAAATTAATTTTTAAAAATAAAAATTATCGATAGCTAATGTTTCCTGAGTGTTTCACCCACAAGGTAAATTATTTTTTTTTTTTTAGAGACAGAGTCTCACTTTATCGCCCTCAGTAGAGTGCCATGGCATCACACAGCTAACAGCAACCTCCAACTCCTGGGCTTAGGTGATTCTCTTGCCTCAGCCTCCCGAGTAGCTGGGACTACAGGCGCCCGCCACAACGCCGGCTATTTTTCTGTTTTGCAGTTCAGCTGAGGCTGGGTTTGAACCCGCCACCTCCGGCATATGGTGTCGGTGCCCTACTCCTTTGAGCCACAGACACTGCCCACAAGTTAAATTTTTTTTTTTTTTTTTTTTTTGAGACAGAGCCACAAGCCGTCGCCCTGGATAGAGTGCTGTGGCATTACAGCTTACAGCAACCTCAAATTCCTGGGCTCAAGTGAGTCTCTTGCCTCCGCCTCCCACGTAGCTGTGACTACAGGCACCCACCACAACGCCTGGCTATTTTTTGGTTGCAGCCGTCATTGTTGTTTGGCGGGCCCAGGCTGGATTTGAACCTGCCAGCTCAGGTGTATGTGACTGGCTCCTTAGCCCGTTGAGCCATTTATCACCATTCTAAACTGGTCACTCCATACTGATTTCCCAGTATTTCATACTCTTCCTGTCTCCTCAAACCTTCCCTACACCCTTTTCCCCCTCACTCTAAGCTGATTATATCACCTTATATAAAAAAGGAAACCATCCTATCTTTGAGTCACCTAATCTGCATTAACTTCTCGTTTCCTCTTTCAAGTGTCCTCCCTCTTGTTAAAGACCACTCTTTGGGGCAGGGCCTGTGGCTCAGTGAATAGGGCACCGGCCCCATATGTGGAGGGTGGCGGGTTCAAATCTGGCCCAGGCCAAACTGCAACAACAACAAAAAATAGCTGGGCGTTGTGGTGGGTGCCTGTAGTCCCAGCTACTCGAGAGGCTGAGGCAAGAGAATCACCTAAGCCCAGGAGTTGGAGATTGCTGTGAGCTGTGTGATGCCATGGCACTCCACTGCGGGCGATAAAGTGAGACTCTGACTCTACTAAAAAAACAACAAAAAAAACACTGTTTGCATTTGTGCTAGATCCAAACAGCTTTCACCCTCTCCACTGAATCCTCTGTCAGCATTCAAACAAACTCCATTTCTTCCCATCTTTGAAAACCACATCTTGACCCCTGATCTCCAGCTACTGCTCTGATTCTCTGTTCTGGTCATAGAAAATTCTCAAGAAAGTTTCTCTACACCATCACTTATTAACTCTTAAGTTCACTCAGATTTAGATTCCTGCTCGACCACCTCTCTAAGATTGTTCTCATCAGCATCACCAGTGATTTTCTCAGTTGCATGTCCCCTTTATTTTCATCTTATTCTACCTTGTAGTGGCACAAGGTTCACTAGAACTCTCAAAACACTCCTCTTAACTCCTATGACACCATACTCTTCTGGTTATTCTACCCCTTTATGAGAGTCTCCATCCTCAGTCTCCTTTCCTTTCTCAATACCATATGTAAAAATTAATATTTCTCGGCTCAGCGCCTGTGGCTCAACAGGCTAAGTTGCCAGCCACGTACACCTGAGCTGGCGGGTTCGAATCCATTCTGGGCCCGCCAAAGAACAATGATGGCTGTAATCAAAAAATGGCCAGGCGTTGTGGCGGGTGCCTGTAGTCCCAGCTACTTGGGAGGCGGAGGCAAGAGACTCGCTTGAGCTCAGGAATTGGAGGTCGCTGTGAGCTGTGATGCCACAGCACTCTATCCAGGGTGACGGCTTGAGGCTCTGTCTCAAAAAAAAAAAGAAAAGAAAAATTAATATTTCTCAAGAGTTGATTTTAAGTCCTCTTTTCTCTACCTATGCATTTCCCTAGGTGATTCCATCCTTCGGAAGCTTTAATACAGTATTATACTGATGGCTTCCAAATGCATACATATTGTTTAGGCCACTCACATCCTCTCCAGTCTCATATGTCCAACTGCCCAATTGACATAGCCTCTGGATAGTCATTTGGCACTTGATGCTTATCTTTTCTACTTTTCTTTTTCCCGAGACAGAGTCTTACTATGTCGCCCTGTGTAGAGTGGTGTGGAGTAACAACTCACAGCAAACTCTAACTCTTGGGCTTTTAGTGATTCTCATGCCTCAGCCTCCCAAGTAGCTGGGACTACAGGTGCCCGCCACAGTTCCCAGTTCTTTTTTTTGTTGGAGTTGTCATTGTTTAGCAGGCCTGGGCTGGGTTCAAACCTGCCTGCCTCGGCGTATGTGGCCAGCACCCTAACCTCTGAGCAATGGGCACCGAGCCAAGCTTACCTTTTCTAATTCAACTTTGTTTGTACAACCAGAAAACAAGGAGTCAACCTTGACTTTTTTTTCTTCTTTTTTGAGACAGAGTCTCAAGCTAGGTAGAGTGCCATGGCATTACAGCTCACAGCAACCTCAAACTCTTGGGCTTAAGTGATCCTCTTGCCTCAGCCTCCCAAATAGCTGGAACTACAGGCACCCACCACAATGCCCCGCTATTTTTTGGTTATAGTTGTCATTATTGTTTGGCAGGCCTGGGCTGGATTCGAACCCGCCAGCTCCAGTGTATGTGGCTGGCATCCTAGCCGCTTGAGCTTTAGGCGCTGAGCTTTTTTCTTAATCTTCTACATTCATTTAATAGAGTCTCCAAATAAGTTTCAAAACTGTCCATATCTGGCTCGGTGCCTGTGGCGCAACGGGCTAAGGCGCCAGCCATGTACACCTGAGCTGGTGGGTTCGAATCCAGCCGGGGCCCGCCAAACAACAACGACGGCTGCAACCAAAAAATGGCCGGATGTTGTGCGGGGGCGCCTGTGGTCCCAGCTACTTGGGAGGCAGAGGCAAGAAACTCGCTTGAGCCCAGGAATTGGAGGTTGCTGTGAGCTGTGATGCCATGGCACTGTACCCAGGGCGACAGCTTGAGGCTCTGCCTCAACTACAACAAAAAAAAAACTGTCCATATCTGTACATCTCCCATCACCTCTTGTCTGAGCAGCCACCTCCCATCTGTCCTCTCCGTGCCTTCTCTCTTGCCCCCTGCCCTAATCCATTCTCTATGAAGCAGCCAGAATTATCTTCCTAAATGTAAATCAATTCCTGTCATCTGTCTGCTTCACAACTGTCAATGGTTTCTTATTATGCTTTGGATAAAATCCAAACTGCTTACCATGGACCACAGTGCCCCGAACCTTCAAACCCCTGCCTATACTTAACTTCATCTCACCCTGCTCTCCTCCTCCTCCATCAACTTCCAGTTACATGGGCCTTTTGTAAGTCTCTGATGCTTTCCTGGCCCAGGGCCTTTTGACTCTGGGGCCCTCTGCCTGCCCATTCACCTCAGTTGCCACTTTTCTTAGTTTGGATCTGTTATATCAGTTATGAATAGCCTTGCCTGCAAATAAAGAAACCTCATATAAGAGTGGTTTAAACACATGAAAGTTTGTCTCATAACAGTAGTCCCAGAAGTAGGCATCCTAGGGCTGGCATAGCATTTCTGTGAGACTATAGGGCAGTGTTTTTCAACCTTTTTTTATTTCACAGCACACTTATGTTAATCAAAAAAGGAATATACTTCTTTCAAAAATAATTTAATTAATACTCTTTAAAAATTGTATTGGCACGCCTAAGATCCTCTCATTTGAAAATCACTACTGTAGAGATTCAGCTTCTTCCTATCTTTGAGCCCCAGCATCCTTCACATTTTGGCCTCATGTGTTAGCATGTTTTCTGCTGCTATACCAGAATACTACAGACTGAGTAATTTATAAAACAAAGAAGTTTTTTTTTTGTTACAGTCCAGAGGCTAGGAAGTTTAAGAGCATTGCATTGACATCTGCTAAGAACCTTCTTGCATTGACATCTGGTGAGAACCTTCTTGCTGCATCACACATAGCAGAAGGGCAAGTGAGTTCATGAGACGGAGAGCTAGCTAGGGGTGCACTCCTTCTAACAGCCTGCTTAAGAGAACTAACCCACTCTCATGATAATATAGATAGATCTACCATCATGACCAATTGCCTTTTTGAGATAGGGTCTCACTCTGTTGCCCAGGCCAGAGTGCAGTGGCATCATCAAAGCTCACTGCAACCTCAAACCCCAGAGTTCAAGAGATCCTCCTGACCCAGCCTCCAGAATATTTGCACATGCTACCACACTAGCTAATTTTTGTATTTTTTGTAGAGGCAGTGTCTTGCCATGTTGTTCAGGCTGGTCTTTTCTTTTTCTTTTTCTTTTTTTTTTTTTTTTGAGACAAAGTCTCACTTTGTCGCCCTCTGGTAGAGTGCTCTGGTGTTATAGCTCACAGCAACCTCAAACTCTTGGGTTCAAGCAATTCTCTTGGCTCTGCCTCCCAAGTAGCTGGGATTGCAGGTGCCCACCTCAACTCCAGGCTAGTTTTAGAGACAGAGTCTCACTCTTGCTTAGGCTGGTCTTGAACCTGTGAGGTCAGACAATCCACCCGCCTCGGCCTCTCAAAGTGCTAGGATTACAGGCATGAGCCACTGCACCCAGCCCTTTCAGGCTAGTCTTGAACCCCTGGTTTCAAGTGATCCTCCTGCCTTAGCCTCCCAAAGTGCTGGGATTACAGGCTTGAACCACCATGCACAGCTGGGGGATATATTCAAACTATAGAACCTCATATATCTGATTTCATTTACTTGCTACTTCAAGGTCACAAGAGGGCTTCTCTTCTTTAAATTAAAAAAGGGGGTGAGTACAAGGAAAAAAGCTACTTTTTATGTAATTTTTATTATGAAGAATTTCTTTTCTTTTCTTTTTTTTGAGACAGAATCTCAAGCTGTCTCCCTGGGTAGAGTGCTGTGGCATCACAGCTCATAGCAACCTCCAACTCTTAGGGTTAAGTGATTCTCTTGCCTCAGCCTCCCAAGTAGCTGGGACTACAGGTGCCACCACAACGCCCAAGTGTTTTTTTTTTTTTTTGGTTGTGGTTGTCGTCATTGTTGTTTGGCAGGCCTGGGTTGGATTCAAACACACCAGCTCTGGTGTATGTGGCTGGCGCCCTCGCTGCTTGAGCTACAGGTGCTCAGCCTATGAAGAATTTCAAATATAAAAATTAGAATAGTATTAAGGAGCCCCCCCATGAATCCACCATGCAACTACAGTAATTATCAACTATAACCAATCTTCTTTCATCTATTATGCATTCTAAATTAACTCTCTCTTTCTTCTCTCTCTCTCTCTCTTTTTTCTTTTCTTTTCTTCAGGGAGAGGATCTTGCTCTGTTTCCCAGGCTGCAGTGCAGTGGCACAGTGACAGCTTACTGCAGCCTCAAACTCTTGGGCTCCTCCCAACTCAGCCTCCCAGATCGCTGGGACTACTGGAGCACCACCACAGCAAACACATTTTTAAATTTTTGGTAGCAATGGAGTCTTGCTATATTGCCTAGGTTGGTCTGGAACTCCTGGCCGCAAGAGATCCTTCTGTCTCACCTTCCCTAAGTGCTGGTAATGCAGGCATGCACCATTGCACTTGACCTCTTCTCATTATTTTGAAGCAAATTCTACATATTGCATCATTGTTTTCCAAAGTGTTTCACTATGTATTTTTTAAAGAGAAAGATTTTTCTTTTTATTTTATTGTTTATTTATTTCATTTTTATTTAATTTTATTTATTTATTTATTCATTCTTTTTTTTTTTTTGAGACAGAGTTTCATTTTGTCACCCTTGAGAGTGCCATGGTGCCTTAGCTAACAGCAACCTCAAAACTCTTGGGCTCAAGTGATTCTCTTGCCTCAGCCTACCAAGTAGCTAGGATTACAGGTGCCTGCCACAATGCCTGGCTATTTTTAGAGACCAGGTCTCACTCTTGCTCAAGCTGGTCTGGAACCTGTAAGCTCAGGCAATCCACCCACCTCGGCTTCCCAGAGTATTAGGATTATAGGCATGAGCAACTTTGCCTGGCCCTTTATTATTTATTTTTTAGAGACAAGGTCTTATTCTGTTGCCTAGGTTGGAGTATAGTGGCATGATCATTGAGCTCAATGTAACCTTGAACACCTGGCCTCAAGCAATCCTCCTGCCTCAGATTCTTAAGTAGGTGGGACTACATGCATAAGCCATCACTCCCAGATGGCTTTTCCTTTTTTTTTAATTGAGACAGAGTCTTACTTTGTCACACTTGCTAGAGTGCGGTGACATCATAGCTCACAGCAACCTCCAACTCTTGGGCTCAAGTGATTCTCTCCAAGGTAGCTGGGACTACAGGCACCCATCACAACACTCAGCTATTTTTCGAGATAAGGTCTTGCTCTGGCTTAGGCTGGTCTTGAACCTGTGAGCTCAGGGCAATCCACCCACCTCGGCCTCCCACAGTGCTAGCATTACAGGCATTAGCCACTTTGCCCAGCCTGGCTTTTCCTTTTCAAACATAACCACAATAATATTGTCACACAAAAAAAATACCAATTCCTTAATATCATCAATTATCCAATATTCAGATTGCTGATTATCCCATATTGACTCATACTTTTTATAGTTAAAAGTATCCAAATAAGATATTTGCAATTGACATGTCCTTGAAATCTTTCTTACCTATAGGTCCCCCTTCATCTCTTTTTTAATGTCTCCATTTTTTACTTTTTATTTTTATTTTTTGTTTTTTTTAGAGACACAGTTTTACTTGGTCGCCCTTGGTAGAGTGCTGTGGTCTCACAGCTCACAGCAACCTCCAGCTCTTGGGCTTAGGTGATTCTCTTGCTTCAGCCTCCTGAGTAGCTGGGACCACAGGTGCCTGCCACAACGCCCGGCTATTTTTTTGTTGCAGTTTGGTGGGGGCCAGGTTTGAACCCGGTACCCTCATTATATGGGGCTGGCGCCCTACTCACTGAGCCATAGGTTCCACCATATTTTATTTTTTTTGTGATAGCATCTCACTTTTTCACCCTGGGTAGAGTACTATGGCATCATAGCTCACAGCAACCTCAAACTCTTGGACTTGAGCAATCCTCTTTTGCCTCAGTCTCTGGGGTAGCTATGACTACAGGAGTTCACCATTACATCTGGCTAGTTTTTCTATTTTTTTTTTTTTTTGAGACAGAGCCTCAAGCTGTCACCCTGGATAGAGTGCTGTGGCATCACAGCTCACAGCAACCTCCAATTCCTGGGCTCAAGCGAGTCTCCTGCCTCCACCTCCCAAGTAGCTGGGACTACAGG
>CAUYON010055643.1:0-14426 GCA_963573935.1 Arctocebus calabarensis
TCATCATATTGAGTATTACCTTTAACAAATAAGAAATGTCTGTCTTTATCCTTCCTTATTTTGGTTGGTTTAAAGTCTATTGTATCTGCAAATAAGATTGCAATGCCTGCTTTTTTCTGTTTTCCATTTGCCTGGAATATAGATGACCATACCTTCACCTTAAGTCTGTGTTTAACTTTTAAGATAAGGTGAGACTCTTGTATGCAGCAGATATCTGGCCTGATTTTTTGTATCCAGTCAGCCAACCTATGCCTCTTCAGAGGACAATTTAAACCATTCACATTAATTGAAATCAATGATAAATCTTGAGAAACTGTAGTGGATATTTTTAATCCTTTTGTCGCTATGTGAGTTGGACTTTGATAAAAAGTTTTTGGAGTAGTTTACTTTTGCATTGGAGGATTACGCTGGTCATTATGGAGAATAGGTCTGAGAATATCCTGGACAGCTGGTTTAGTTATGGCAAATTTCTTCAACATGTGGATGTCATTAAAGTATTTAATTACTCTGTCGTAAATGTAACTCAGTTTAGCTGGATACAAGATCCTGGGTTGAAAGTTATTTTGTTTTAGGAGATTAAAAGCCAATGTCCATTCTCTTCTCACTTGAAAGGTTTGCTCAGAGAGATCTGCAGTTATTCTAATATTATTCCCCTTGTAGGTTATAGATTTCTTGCATCTGGTTGCTTTCAAAATTTTCTCCTTCATATTAACTTTAGTGAACTTAATTATCATGTGCCTGGGGGATGTTTTATTTGGGTTGAGTTGTGCTGGGGTTCTGAAACTGTCTGCTATCTTAATTTCAGAATCTCTTGGCATGTCTGGAAAATTCTCTTTCATCATCTCATAGAGAAGAGACTCTGGGCCTTGTGACACCACTTCATCGTTTTCAGGTATCCCTATATGGCGAATGTTGGTTTTCTTCGAGTTATCCCAGAGCTGTCTGAGAGAATGATCTGTTTTTGCCTTCCATTTCTCTATCTCTTTGTCAGTTTGGGAGTGTTGGATAGCTTTGTCTTCCATGTCAGAAATCCTTTCTTCTGCTTGCTCCATTCTGTTGCGGAGGGATTCTACTTTGTTTCTCAGATCTTTGAGGGTTGCAACTTCTTGTCACAATGTGTCAAAATCTTTGGTCATTTGGTCTTAGAATTCCTTGACTTCTTGAGACAATTTTTGAAATGCACCCTGAATTTCTAAATCCAGCTTTTCCTCTATTTTATTGATCTTGTTTGCAATCCAAATTCTGAATTCGATTTCTGACATCTCTGCCATCTGTTTATGCATAGGATCCTCACTTGTATCTGCCAAATTGTTCCTTGGGGGGATTGACCTAGTCTGGTTGTTCATGTTTCCAGAGCTTTTCCATTGATTCCGCCCCATGATTAATTTTACACCGTTTGACTGGATGAGTAGATAAGGACAATTTGGACTGGGAGTTCTAGGAGTAGTGATTGACCAGTCCTTTGCTTAAAAGCTTGGACTGGCATCTGTACCTTTCCCCCTAGATTTTTGCTAAGGACTCATAGAGAGCTACTGCTTGCAAAACTGAGGACCTTCTTGGTGTGGTGGGGTTAAGTGGCTCTGCCTTATTCTTTGCTGGTCTTTGGCTGACCCTAGAGAATCTGTTACTCTGGATTAAAATCTGAGCTGTGAAGGAATACTAGCAGTTAAGTCACTGTACCACTCACAGGCAACAATTGAAAAAGCCAAATCAAACCTTCCCACTACCACACACCCAGGGTACCACTCTGGAAAGTCTTTGGGTGATTGGCCCAGTTGAAGAGATCCCAATCAATTTTCCTAGCCAGCACTGATCTCAAATGGAAGAGTGAAAAAGTCTCTGGCAACTAGATAGCAGGGATCTGCTGGAAGCTCTAGCATAATTCACTCCAGAGCTCTGTGAGCTCTGGAGGGTGCCCCCCCCCCAGCAAGTTGATTAGTCTGGGAAGGTTGATGCCTCCTTCCCCACCTTGCCCCACGGTCATACCCAGTCGGTGGTAACAGTTGTGATCCAGTTACCTCCAATAAGCAGATGCTCCAGAGGTTTATGCGTGCCTAGGTCACAGTGAGGTCTCTGGCTCCACAACCAGTCTGCTACTCCCTGTCACTGGCAGGGGGAGGTTAGGCCTGACAACCTGGGTACTTGATAGGGGCTGGGGTGATTCACTCAGTTCCAGCCCTGTCCCTGATTGATGTTGCTGCTGAAATGGAATGAGTTTGCAGAATTTATTTCTGTCAAGGCTATTTTCCCTGATCAGACTGCAGCTGCAAATAGGTCTGACTCAGTCTGTGAGTTCTAGCCCTTTGTCTCAGCTTTCATTCCCTGAGGGCCAGGTTATTCTGAAGGTAAGCAAGGCAGCCTCATCCTGGTAATCAGTTGACTGCAAGTATTCTAATCCCTGTGCTCTGTCCCAGCCAGTACCACCTCAGGCATATCCTTCATGTGCCTTGGTTGCCAGTCCACTCTGCCGGTGGCTACCACCAGAGAAGCCACCCCCTTCCCCTGGCCGCCCATAAGACTGGGAGTGTCTCCTCAAAACATCCCCAGGGGTGCAGCTCTCTTGCTATTGTTCCCAGAGCTGGTTGCTGTTTCATGCCTCAGGAGACTTTCTTTCCAGTTGGGTCTCCTCTCAGCTTACTCCCCCTCACCAATCCCGAGCTGGAAAAGCAGCACAGATCAGCAACAGTCTGTGCCCCATCCACACCCCTCGAGAAAATCTCCAAGAATCTGGACTCTGTGGGGGATAGGCCTCCAGACCTTGGGGTGAGAGTGGAGGGGAATGCCAGGAACTCCAACTTGCAGGTGGAGAGTATATACAGTTTTATGCCTGGTGGGAGAGTGCCAAGGCACCATAATAGGGGAAGGAGATCTGGTTTTTAGAGGGTCATCTCTTCCATGGGGTAGAGTGGGAGGACATCTGAACTCTGCTTGCTTGTTTGTATGGAGGTATGGAGTATACTGCCAGCCGTCAGGGAGGAGGGGATCCTGTCCGCTTGGTGGTGTGCTCTGTATCTTTTTCTTTGTGTCCTCGGGGTCTCAGTTCGCCCCAGCAGGGTTAATGTGTGCTCTTCCATCTTTTCTTTTGGCTCAGATCCAAACCATCGGCTTTCTTGCTGAGTTTCTGTCCTTTAACTCCTTGCTGAGTTTCTGTCCTTCTAGATGAGAACCTCTGCAGAAAGCTGGCTACAGATCGCCATCTTGGCTCCTCCCCCTCAAACAATATGTTCTCATTTTGAATTAGTTTTTCTTTAATATGAAAATTCAAATATAGAGGTAGCCTCAGACCAGTAACCTACTGCTTATTTAGTAAGTCTAATTTAGTTTTCTTTCCTCTTTTTAAAGTTTAAGTTTTGGTGTCAAATCTAAGACTCTGTGGCAAAATCTGATGTCTTACAAATTGACCCCCCCAAAATTTCTTCTAATAATTTTCTTGTTTTTAATACTATTTATTCAGATTGTTGAGCCATCTTGAGTTTTTGTTTTGACTTTTGTTTTACATTTTAATTTTATATATGGTATGAAATACGGGTCTAACCATACTCTTTCATATGTGGATATTTCATTACCCCAGAATAATGGAAAAACTTTTTTAATACCTTACAAAGAACTTCCATTGTTAGATTTTTACCCAGGAACAACAGTCTTTTGGGAAGTAGAAAGTAAATGACAATTTAACCAGAGAGTTTGAAATAGTAGAACTTTATTAAATGAAATTTTCTAATAGACACTTGGGGCAGAAGCAATGCAATCCTCAAAGGAGTACACACTATACAAAAGTAAAGAATGATTCAGGAAAAGTCTAAATCTATGTTTTAAAATTAATGTACATTGCATGGATAAAATAAGAAAACTAATGTCCTAGAGAGTTTTAAAAAATAATTAAATACCATGGGAATAACAAAACAAACTGGGAGTGAGGAAAATATAATTATTTGTCTAAAGTCCTTAACTAGTCTAAAGAATGTTGAAAATACTGGTTTACATAGACATAGGTAATTTCTTTAGTTGAAATGCTATATAGTTTAAAACAGTTAAAGTATGCATTTGTAGTACATTATCTCCAAATTGGTATGGAGAAAACACAGTGGTAAAACATTCAGTCCAAAGATGTCAATAAAGGAAGCAAAAAGAAAATGGAAAAATTGAGGTAACAAAACAGAAAATATCAAATTTACTCTCAAAATGTATCAATAATTATAATAAGTGCTAGTTATATGGTAAATAACAATAATTGGATATGTTAAAAGTGCCAAATATTTAAAATGGACACATCTGAAGATAAAGTAGATTAAAATTTTGAAAGAAAAATTTAAAAGATAAATTATGTGAATACTACCTAGGACAAATCTTCATGGGTAACAAATCCTAGACACTAAAAATTGTCACTTGTTTATGAACATCCATTTAATATATAGTAATATTAATTTGTATGTACCTAATATATTAAAAAAGTTATCTAATACTTAACAAAACTGCAAGGAAAAATTGGCAGATTTTTTGTCTTAGACTGGTAGTTTATTAAATCCTGTTTAGTAAAACAGAACAAGCAGATAAAATATCAGTCAATATATAAAGGTCAATATAGAGAACAAATTTAACATTTGACCTAGTACATATGAATCTATGTGGGGCAAATATATCAAAATTGAGTTTCTTAGGCTGGTCTTCCAGAGATAAAATTGATCTTCTGCAAAATTCTTTGCAAATAATGTGAACTTTAAGAACTAAAGCAATGGATCCCGGTATAGTGCTGAGGTAGAGTCCAAACCATTGACTTAAACCTCAGCCTCCTGACCGTGTTAGGAAAGGGGCTTGGAGATGACAGGCAGAAAGCTTATTTGTGCCTTTGCTTGAGCCATGCTGGAAAAGCAGATATAAAGTCTTTTTCAGAACTTGCTATGAGAGACTGGGATAGAACTCCATGAAGGCCTTTGCCCTAGTCATAGAGGCAGTAAATGCCTGGGAGACAATGGATGGTTGAAGGGGGCAAGACTTGCAGGAAAGTCATCTGTATATCTTAGTGACCTCCAATTTGTTCTCTAAAGATGAATTGCTGCCTCCAGATGGCTGAGTAAAAGGTTAGGTATTCAAACAACCTCCTCCCCTAGAGCTCTTATCTTTGTTTAAGTAAAGTAGTTTGGGGTATGGTTTTAATTAAAAGTGAAAATAGTAACTTTGAAATGAGGTAATGGAATGTGTGTCAGTTAATCAGCCTAAAGGTGCTGGGCTCGATTGGGCCTGGTCATGAGATGGATTTTGTGTAATGTCATCATTGATTATTAATTAATTGTGTGTACTTGCAGTTATGGGTATATAAGGTGGTGGAAAATAAAAAAAGGTTGCTACTTGCCATGAGAGCACAGTAGCCCCCTTTACTCTCAGGACTTATTTCTCAGCATCTCTGCTCATCTGGGAGACATTCATGCAACAGGAGATATCTTTCAACTTCCTGTTTCTGTTACTTTATAAACACATATTTTCCAGAAAAGGTTACTGTGGCTGCTGCCTGGTCACTGGCCCTTGTTTTCTCAGCAAGATATATAAAAGACATTATTCTCAAGTATATATTACAAATTCATAAAAATTTAGTATTAACTCTTATACTGTATTATAAAGCAAGTTGTTGAATTTTCTATTTCTCCCTATAATTTTCTTAGTTTTTGCTTCATATATTTTAGATTTCTTTTCTTAGGTGCATATTCATAATTGTTGTATCTTCTTAGTGAATTACCTAACTTATCATTATATAATATCCTTTGCCTTTGTGATAATTTCTGTCTCAAAGACTATTTTGTCTGATATTAATATAGATCTCTATACTAATATTATCATGATTTCTATTGTTTTCTATTTGCTGATATGTGTTTCCTATCTTTTCACTTTTAACATCTTTCTGGTATTTTTATGTGAAGTTAATCTCTTGTAGACGTCTTTGTTGGATCATGTCATTTATCCTTTTTGTCAAGTTTTGTCACTTGGTTGGAGGTTTTAATTCATTTACCTTTAGTGTAGTTGTTAATGAGGAAAACCTTGCCTTTGCCATTATGATGTCTGTTTTCTAAATATCTTAGGAATTTTTTTATTGCTCAATTCTTCCATTGCTTTTTGTTAGTTAGATTAAAAAATTCAAGTGTGTCATTCTCATTTTTATTTTCTTCCCATTTGCATTAAGTATACAGTAGAACTTTTATAAGTGGATAACCCAAAGAACTGCAATTGATCAACATTTGGAGGTAGTCAACATAAGGAACTATGCCTTCTGTACTTATTGATATATGCATGTACTTTACTTTCTTGCATAGCTTTTGTTAGAGAATATCAGACATAATCAAAACATGGTAAATCATACAAAAATCAATTCATTTTCTGTTTTCTCATGGTTTAATCATTCTTTTTTTTAGAAAAAGAGCTAAACTTGGTCTGTTTCTTATTCATATTACAAATGTCAATGGAGAAACTATCTTTAATGCTGGCTACACTGTTTAGTATACCTGAGAAATGTTCTATCACAAATGACTTCAATTGCATTATCAATGCCTGACACCCTCTTCTTTCAGGGTCTCTACAATTCCTGTCTCATTATTACTTCATCAGCTGCTTCATGAACTTTTAAAATGGTCAATACTTCAGTCAATATCACTTGGGAAATTGCTTCTGGGTCACTTTGATTATAGGTTGCCATTCATCATCCATTACAACAAAATCTTCAAAATGTACTTCTTCAAATTCTTTCATAGAGGATGGACTGTCTGAGAGGGTCAAAACATTGTGCTCTTTTGTTGTGACAAATTCTAGCTTTCTTAAACACTTTTGTATCATTATGGCTGAACTTTATTACAAGAAGAACTCATCCAGAAAGTAGCATCCAGAATTTTAACTGATGCACCAGGTGAAGTTGCTTTATAGGAAGACCACATTTTTGTGTGTTGGTAATGATCCACTACAGAAGCTGGGATCAGCAGTGCATTTTAAATGTTTTGATGATATCTTGATCAATAGGTTGGATTTTTGAGGTCATGTTTGGAGGCAGAAATTTCAGTGTCACATTTGCGAGATAATTCACTTGTGGGTGGCCACTTGTGGGGGGTGAGTAGAATAGACCATTCATTTTCTTCAATTCTTGGCCAATACTCCTCACTCACTTCTCAAATAGGGAATGAGTCACCATGTGCATTTGTTTAATCTCCAAATCAAGGTAGGTCCTTGGGCTTCTGATTCTTAGATGTGCCTGGATTTGATGATTTACCAACCTCAAGGTGTCTAGTTACTTGAAGACTGAATTGGCACAAAGCAGATCTGTAAAACATTCTTTGGAAAGTTTTCTGTTCTTACATTTGACACCCTTCACGACAAAGCTCCTGTCAGGCATTGCCTTGAAAAAGAGTCTTCACTAGTTAGTATCAAAGATGTCATCCTCTTAGAAGCCTCTGACAAAGTGCAGAAACTTTTTGATGAATGCTTCCTCAAGTTCTACTAGTACTTCACTGGACTCACCACATAAGCCTTTCTGGGAGATCCTGTGTCACAGTTTAAATTTCTTGAGCCAAGTACTTAATGCTAGAAAATCTATTCACCCTGAATCTCTATGTAAATTTTTAGCAGCTTCTTGGATTCTTAGCCCACAGATTTAGATGTTAACTGACTTCATTTGTTTGAAGCAACTTAATATGACTTCATTGACTTCCTCTTATTCTATAGGTCTCCCCTCTCCTTACCATCTCTCTCCAAGAAATCATGTTTACATTTTTGGATGTTGCTTACTATGCTCTTGCTATCACCAACATGTTCTGCCATCTTTCTTTGGCTGATGCTTTCCAGAAAATGTAGAAGATCAAATTTCCCTTTCAATTTCAGTTCTCTGAGTTATTTCTTTTGAGCCATCATGTCTCAATTAACTAAAATTTTTCAGTACTTGTAAGATGTACCTACAATTCAGACCAGTCTTTCAGGTTGAAAAAACTCTTTCACAACATGATAAACAATAGGACACTAGACCTAATCAAACAGTGGATAATAATAAAACCTGAATAATCTCTCTATATGTATTTTATGTACACACATATATGTAATATATATGTATATATATAACATACAGTGATCTATACTGAGAATAGGAGTTGTTGTCTTCAAAACCATCTGCCAAATGTGAAGAGGGTCATGCAACAAGGGTAAATAAAAATGTCACAGTGACTTCTTGAGTTTCAGGGGCTTTCTTCCTTTCAGTAAATGTTTTATTTGTGAAAACTGATGATTGCTTTTATAGGTTCCATTAAAATTTATTCTGATGGCTTTTACCAATTTATTGCCTTTGTTATGGTACATACATCTAGAGTTTTCCATTCCATAATTTTTGCTGGTGAAAGGGGGAACCAAATTACTGTTTAAGTCAATAATTTTTTAAATATCAGCAAAACTGGTTCACTATCAAGGCATTTGAGGGTTATCCAAATAATGCAGGAATATTTTAAAATTATAAATACATTTAATGCAATTTGTCATAGTGTTAGAATGAGAAAAAATTATATATGATATAAATAGATTTCAAAAGGCTTTTGATGAAATTTAGAACCCATTCACTATACAAGGAATTTTTAAATAATCAATTTTAAAAAGAGATTTTTGTTTTTTTACAAACATACTTAAACACACTTCTATAGCTAGAATCAGGATTCTATGGGTGAAATAATAAATGACCTCTCTTGAGATCAGTAACCTTCACAGCATGTCATCACCACTAGTATTCAATATTTCCTAACTAGCACAATAGGGCAAAAAAAAATAAATAAATACATATATATTGCAAAAGGAAAGTAAAACTTCAATTTATTCTTAAATAGTTTCATTATGTATACATAAATATAAATATTTTCACTATTAGTTTAAAAAATCATGGATATTCTCAGGTGCATAAGATAAAAAATAACTGCATAAAATACATTTCAATGCTATATGCACAAATGTTCTCAAGTAAATATTTTAGAAGAAGATATCATCAACAATAGCATGTGAAATACTATGTTCCTATATTCAATCTAATCTAAGATATAAAATACATTGCCTTGTATTGAAAATATGAAGATAATCAAAATAAAATAATTTTTTGAGACATATAGATAATTGAAAATACATAAAGACATTTTAAAATTAATAGATTAAGGACTAAATGTTGTGAGTATGTTATTTATCCTCCAAATTATCTATAGATTCAGTGTTATTTTAATAATTTAAAATTATATAATTCAGATTATATAAAATACACATTTAATAATTTAAATTGATATAAAAGTACAACAGGACACAAATGACTCAGACACACTTAAAGATGTAGAACAAATGAGCCTAACTGCTTTCACAGATGGCAAGAATTGTATTCCAAACATAGTGTTTAAGATAGTCTGACATTAGCTCAGGAGTTTAAAAAAAGCCGATGGCACAAAAAAATGACCTTATGTGAAACCACTTGTTTAATAATTTTGTTAATGAGATATGTGGCATTAGTAGTCAATAGGGAATGGGTAGAGAAGCTTTTCAATAAACATTGATGAGGCATTGGGATATGCATATAAAAATGGAAATTAGCTCTGAATTTCAAATGAATACACATGATTCAAGTCCAGGTAGATTACAGAACTAATGTGAAAGAACAGGTATAAAATAGGAAGAGAATGTTGGAGAATGTCTTCATCATTGTCACATAGGAAAGGATTTTTTAACAAATAAATAGAGGTAGTAAATAAACAAAAATATTATAAATGTGAACACATCACATTTGAAAAAGCTCTATTAATCAAAGGGCATCATTAACAGAGTGAAGAGAGACATATCAGTGGGTAATATTTTATGTAACTACATATACATATAAAATGAAAGACTAGACAATATATAAAAACAAACTAATCAGTAAGAGCAAAACAGCTTACAAGAGCTATTTCGGTAGAGAAAATGGGCAAGGAATTGTACAACACTTCAGAAGTAGGAAATAAAATGGCCAATGGACAGGAGTCCAATAAATATGTAGAAGGGAAGATGGTTAGATTTTTTGAAGACTGAATTTGTGAATATAAATTTATGGAATATAAAATCAGACAAAAAATAAATAGTAATAAAAATTTTCTTAAAACAAGAAAGAAAATATTTATTTGTTTTTTCAGGGTTTTTTACTTTTTAAAAATTTAATGTTGGGGATTCATTGAGGGTACAAGAAAGTGGGTTACACTGATTGCATTTGACAAGTAAAGACCCTCTAACAATCGTGTCTTGTCCCCAAAAGATGTGACACACACCAAGACTCCACTCCCTCACTCCTTCCCTCTCTCTGCTCTTCCTTTCCCCACCCCTCCCTCCTTCTTTCTCTTTAAATTGTATACCACTTCTCATGTATATCATATATGTTTTGGCTGCAAGATTTTTGATAGATTCTTCATATGACACTGATTTTGAAATATTTTCCACCGACTTTATAAAGGCAATTTGATCTTTTCTCTAACATTATTAGCATTAAGTATTTTAGCTGACAGCTTGAAATAATTTCTTTTGGCTTCATGATTATCATCGATGATATCATGAAAAAACGTTAGCACTGCTGTCCAAATTAGGAGCGCTTTATCAGGTTTCTTCCAATCTTGTATTACATGTAAGATTCACAGTCATATGAAATTTGCTTGTTGAATAACATTTCCTGCATCAATTTCACACTGATGCCTTCATGGTACCATATATAAAATAATTGCTGATACCAATATTCCAAGTCTAAGTAGTAAGATATTTTTTCCCAACAGGTTATATGATTCAGATAATATCCAGATGTATTTACGCTATTGGAAATACATTTCTTACATTTATTCTACTGTACTTATAAAATTAAATGGAAGATCATTTCAAACTTATCTCTTAGTTAACCACTAGTTTTTTGGTAGGATTTGAAGAAACATTGGAGTTGTAGTATGCTTTTTGATTTCATACACACACACTATCTATCTATCCATCTTGACAGAGATTTCTTCACCCCTTCTTATATTATTGCTTTGCATATATATAATACTCTATTGTTGCTCATTTTAATCTTCAATTAAATTTTCTTCCTAATTTTTTTCTTAGTATATCATTAAATACATGTAACACTCAGTGTCAAGTGCTTAGAATATGTTCCATGTTCACACATTGGTAAAAACCCTTGACCCAGCACCTTCAGGATGTGGTACAAGAGTAAATTAGTAAAAAGTATGGCAAGGAGTCATTTCCACATCTAGGTAGTTAACATCATTTAATTCATACATAACAGTGACTATCAAAAGGTGAAGCATTTCCAATGAGTATAGAAACTCAAACTTTGGCAACTTCAAGAGTATCTGTACCTAGAAGAAGCAAAATAAAACCACGATAAGATATATCAAATTTGCAACAATTAAATTTTCATAGCAAAGAGAATTCTCATAAACTGTTGATAAGAATGCAAGCTAACATAAAAATTTTAGGAAGCAGAATTCATTACTTAGTGATCTTGAAGATAAGCTTAGCTTAATGACTCTGTAATTCTAATTTGGGGGTATAGCCTCAAGATAACTTTGCATATGGGCAACAAAATACAAGAACAATTATGGAAGTGTTGCTTGTAAAATTCAAAATTAAAAGCAGTGTATGTCCTCTGCCAAATGTCTATCTACACCAAACAAATAAATTGTGAAATATTACACAGAGGGAAATAATGAACAAAAGCTATATACAACAGTGCAGGTGAAGCCCACAAACTAATGTTCAGCAAAGGAGGTAAGTTGAAATTATGTATGCATAGTTTAATTCCATTTATGCAAATTTCAAAAATAAGGAAAATAAATCTACATTGTATAAGGATTCATTTACAGATGTAAACTAATAATTTAGCATTGCATTCTATTTCAGGGTTCCAGATAGGGGTTTGTGATTAGACAAAGGTATCCAGATTGAGGGGATTTGGATTTGTATTTCTTCATCTAGACATGGGAAATAAGTGTTGCTTTATGGATATTTGTTTAAGTTTATATATCCATTTTATGTACTTTTCTGTAAGTAAATTTAATATTGAAAACAATGTAAACAAAAAATACTCTGAGTGTGATGCTATCAACTTCTCTCCTCACCTTGTGTATCTAGCTTTCGTCTAACCTGAAAATTCACATGGTTAAGTCTTGTCAACTCTTGTTTCTCTTTATATACTGTTGCCCTTGCAGCTGTTCCTTTCTCAGACAATGATAGTATTGATTGAGATTCTGTGGCTCAAGTGTTACAGAATCATTTCTGAATCCTCTCTTATATTAATAGGCCACTTCCAATGCGCCAGAAAACCCTTTTGGCTCTGCCTTAAAAGTCTTTCTCCTGAATTTGACCACAAATTATCATTTTACTGCTAACTTCCCTAAGTCACTTTCAATGGCCTTTTGTGATTGTTTTTCCACCACAGTGTAGAATAAGCACATTTCTAATTCTTCATTCATTTCTCTGCACGTCTCTTTAATTTTCTTGCTCTCATTCATACCATTTTTGCTTTAAGATACTTTGCCTACTTTAGCCCTCTCAAAACTAGAGTGTTTTCTCTCCCATATTTCTCTGCTCATTGGCCTGGTGGTAGAACATTGCCTTTGTTCAGATTTATGTTGATTCTAAACCACATTCCTTTCTTTTCTTCTAAACAAAAACCCTCAGTTTTGCATTGCTAGGAAGAGACTATGCCACACAATACATTCATTGATTACTTGATTCATTCTCTCTTCCTTGAAGATTCTTTCTTAATTATTATTATTGTTTGGGATTCACTGAGGGTACAAAGAATTAGTTTACACTGGTAGTGGTTGTTAGGTAAGGTCCCTCTTATAGTTGGGTCCTGCCCCCAAGAGGTGTGCCTCTCCTGGGTAATGAGCACTTTCTCCAGTTAATCTTGTGCTGATTCTTAGTGATGTGTGTGTGTGTATGCACATATATATATGTACGTAGTGATATATAAAACATATAGCATTTTATATATATATAGTGATATATATGTGTGTTTCTGTGTGTTTATATATTATATATATAATGTTTTTATATAAATTTAAAAGCACTCCTCAATGCTGGTCATTCCTTAAAATTCCCGTGGACTAAAACAAAAGCTCCCATGCCACCCAACTTTTGGTTTGGTCGAACCCCGCAGAGGCATAATAGATCAATGTGCAGGAGGTGTGTGAGATTTGAATCTTTATTTCCTAGAGTTTTGTGCTAGCATCACCCTACCTATGGCCTCAACTTGTAATGAATAACTCTCCCATGTAATTCTCCTCTCTAGGGGTTCAATAAGTTTCCTCTTTTTGCCTTTTCAGAAAATTATATTGGAGGTAAACATCACATTAGAAGCTCATGGCCTGAAAAGTTCCATCTGGTAGTAGAAAGACATAACTAAATTAATTAACATTTACGTTTTATCACATTTTGCCTTTCAGAATGATCAACTTGAGATTGTCTTTATTTGTTCACTCATTGCTTTTTTGTGCTCCCTAGAAAATTTTATTGGTTTGCCTTTGACATTTAGAGCTGAAATCTACCTCAAATTGATTTGGGGAAATAGTATGGAGTAGGAATTAATTTTTATCTGATTTTTATTATGTTTAATGGTCCCCAAGCCATCTGTTTTTAGAAGATCTTATATTTTACTGCTCTTCAATTTCGTATTTATCATAAATCGTTTACATGGGCATGGGTTTATTGCCATAGATGGAACAAAAAAATCACAGATGAACATTGATTATTTGTAAATAGATGATGGGAAGTTTCAGGACAAACTTACACACTTATGTAAGTTGAGAGGTAAAAAAGAATGGCAATTGGGGGAATTATAAACTCATCTATAACAGGGTATCTGGTACAAACTTATTAGAAATAATGTTGAAGTAATAAGATTATAGGAAGTTCCTGATGAACTGATCCACTTCTTACCACAGACCAGTATAACCTACTGGTTTCTTTTCAAATCTAAAAAATCCATATATAGGTATATGACTATATATCTGTAAATATTTTCTCCTTACCCTGTTTATTTTAATTACTTTATTTTTATTTGCATTGATGTTTTTAGATCTTTCTTTAAATTTTATTGTAAAATCTACAGTCTTTTTTGTTGGATAAACGGTATAGGTCAATAAATAATCAAAAATAATAAAAATAATTTAAAAAAGACTGACTGACTTTGTTTCAGAGTTGCTAGATTCTTAAGAACTATTCTACACTGAAAGAAATGAAGTTTGCAGGAAAGAAATAAAGAGTTCAGGCAATAAGAATTAGTTAGTGGGAACACACCTACGGTGCATCTTAGTAGGGTACTGGCGAAACTTATTAAAGGTAGAGTATTAATGTCTTTATATAGTGATCAAGGAAATGCCATGAAGGATATCTGTAACAGTATGATCAAAATATTTCTGAAT